>PVJI01012004.1:0-53576 GCA_004026765.1 Micronycteris hirsuta | reverse complement strand
AGTCGAGTTAGAAAGCTCTTGGAAGAATTCACATGAGGAATGGTGAAACTCAGAGCTTAGTATGTAACCACAGACTGTGGGAAGGAGGAGAAATGTTGATAGAAGAAAGGTAAAAATTATACTTGGGATATTATGACATATGAGAGGAGATATAAGGGTAAAACACATTACTGTTAATGCAAGTGGGTGATTAGGATACCATTCATGACAAGAACACAGTAGGCAGGAACGTGTATCCAATCAATCTACGATCATGGTAAGTTTAAGATGAGAAGTCACAGAACTGGTGCTGAGTTGAGGTTCAGCCACACTATCAGACTCACATAGGACTATAGGACTGTTTTCAGACCGATACTCCCTGGTCATGGTTTACCTATATTTGGAACACTTCACCCCTCTTCCACCCTCCTCCCCATACAAGGTTGTACTTCTGTTTTACAGTTTATCTCAGGTGGTGTTTTCTCTGGGAAGGTTTCTATTATCTTACCCCTTGCCCCCATCGCCCACTCTATCCTCATCCCAAAGGATTGCCATCATGTGTGCATGTCTGTCTCTCCTGACATCCTGAGAGCTCCTTGAGGGCGGGAGGTCCACATCTCATTCACTTTTGTAACCTCAGCTTCTAGCAGGCCTGACTCCCAAAGGGCACCCAATAAATCTTTGTTTAATTAAATTCTCTCCCCCTTGGCTCTCTGTTTCCTTGATTCTTTTTCTTATCTGGCATTTCATTCTCACTTAAGATCCATTCAGGGTTTTCCACGTGAGGAAGAAGAATTACATTGATTTTGTTTATCTACTTCTGGCTCTCCCCCCTGGTAAGTAGAGGAACAGAGCTCAAGACTGTTTCTCAGAGAGAGTGGGAGGAGGGATCCTAAGAGAAACTTTAGGATAGAAAACAACATTCTGCCCATTCACCATAATTCACTCTTCTTCTTTCTGTTCCCTGGTGTTTTGTGTTTCTCAGGCACACATAGAGCCAGAGCTGTTAGAAGCAGAGGGAGCTGGAGACCTCACAGTTGTCATGCAAGCTCTCTCTCTGAACCTGACCTAGGGAGACTCAGACTCTCAGTGTCTGTGACTGGATGGTTATAGCTTGGTGGTAGGCTTCCCTTGGTCAAATTTTGACTTGGAATGTTAGTGAGCGACAAGTTGGGAGAACTAGTCTTCCCTAGGTGAACATGCTGCCCATGGAGATCACCTGAAGAGGAGCCTACTAAGCCCCCAGCACAAAACAAACCCATTCTGACCCAACATTAGCAGCACTTTGCTTAGCTGCAGAAAGTTGTATCTCCACAAAGCCTCGTCTTGGGTACTTGGTACCTAGTGATCAAATACATAGAGGTAAGGACTTGACCTAGAGGGTCGAGCATGCCCACACTCCCAGTCCCACAGAAGCATTAAATCTGCCAAACCATCCTTTTTCTTGTTGAGTTTAAACTTTGGGGAGGATTAGGTCATTAGCCAGCTCAGCCTGACAAATTCCCACAGAGAAGCTGCCATCCTGGGATTTTAATTGTAAGCCAACCTGTTTTGTAGGTGGCCCCAAATTATGCCCATTTCTTCTTATACCTTAGTCTCATGGCTAAAAGGTCTTTCTCATAATCATCCTAGACTCCACTCAATGAACTTATTTTCTCTGTGGTAACTGCTTCAGCCTGACACTCTTGATGTACTTTTTACCTTCTCAATCTTTGCCTGGATGTCCACCATACTCTCATACTTTCTCAGATTTTAAAGATTGCCAATGCTCTCTGAACTCTATTCTTACTTCAGCATGTCAGCCTCCCATCTCAGGGCTGTTCCTGCAGCTCTATCCGATTAGGTTAGACTCCATTGCACTAGGATGTACACTCTACTTGCTTGCTCTTCTTGACTGCAGGAGCCAGTAGCAGGCTAAGAAGCTAGTGTCAATTCTGTCCTCTTTTCCCTAGATATACAATAGTCACCATTTGATGCTGACTCATTTACTACCCTGGGGCTTGTGGAATGAAGGTATAAAAAGAGAGCAGAAGAGTTTGTCCTGGGAGAGAGCCAAGGAAGACAGGTCTGTCACTTTCTCTTTCCCAAGCCATGCTGGGCAGAAGGCAGGAGCCAAGCCATTTAGCTTAAAAGAGAAATGCAGAACATCCAAATGACTGGCAAAGACTTTGGGACTACATTGCCAAGACCTAGTAGCCTGGGCATCAGGAAGAAGAGGTGTGAAAAACAATAGGGAAATGGAGAAATCTCCTGAGGCTGAAACAACATAGAGGAGGAGATATTCAGAGGGACAGATGTATGGGTAAATTTTACTTGAGATGTATTTGCCAAGACCGTGCTGAGAATCAGAGCATCACAGATTCACAGAACCTCAGAGCTGGGACTATTGTGAGATTATGTTAGAGAAGCCCCCTGGGGCAAGGTGCACAACCTCAGTAAATAAGTAGGGATGATGGCTGATGGGGAGTGGTGAACCCCCCATCCAGACAATTGGTACATGTGGCAAGTTGGCCCAGTATTGCAAGATCTTCGCATTTTTCTAGAAAAGCCAGAAATCTAGATTTTATGTGAACTTTCGTGGCTTCTAAATGCTGTCAAATAATTAGAATTATTTTCAAACACAGAAAAATGAAAACTTATCTGTGGACTGTGTGTAGCATCCAATTTAAATGGACTTCTTTATTTTTAAGGTGATAACTGCTCAGGCCCAAGGAAATAAGTATATTTTTCCAAGGGCCAATAATTGTAGAAGGAGAAATAATGGATGGCTCATTATACTTTCTTTCTTTCTTTCTTTCTTTCTTTCTTTCTTTCTTTCTTTCTTTCTTTCTTCCTTTCTTTCATCTATCTATCATCTATCTATCTATCTATCTATCTATCATCTATCTATCTATCTATCTATCTATCTAATCTATCTATCTATCTCTATCTCTCTCTGTTTCTCCAATACAACATCCTGTGGCGATATGGGGCACATAAGGTATACTACCATCTCCTCAATCAAGTGATAGGATAAGACTGAAGACTTTCTGTTGCTTCTTGGATTCCTATTGGCTTGGCTATTCCTTTGGGAGGTTGGTCCCCTGTTCAGTGTAGTGAGAGTGGAAAGAGCCCAGACTTAGCCACTATCCTTGCAGCCTTGGTAAATTATCTTCTCCTCTTTGGACTTTCTCTTTTCGTAGATAAAATGAGGTTGTCAGCCTGGTAACTTTCACATTTCCTTACAAGTCTAATCCAGATCAACTCAAACTTGCTTTAAATATTTTTCTAAATCCTCATTTCAGCAGTCTTTGTATCACTTCCTCTGTTCCATCTTTTTTTCTCCCCTCCCCATTCACATACATATCCTGAGTGCCAGTGCCCTGATGCTTCAAAAGCCTGGAGTTCCATTGGTAAGTACCACTGGGCCTTCACCGCCTACGTTAAAATCCATTCCGAATTCCTTCACCATCAAAACTCACATATGCAAGTAGAGAACTAACATGCCTAACTTTTGGAAACGGGCAAATAAATTTCTCAATATATTAAGATTAAAGTGAAAAACATAGAAAAAATATTAGAACCTATGACAGTTGAGTAAAATGGCCAGTTAAGAAACAAATACACAAAAAACTGTATTTTTTTCTCTAGGTTAGCCATAACCAGTTAGAAACATACACTCACACATTTCCTTTAAAAGTAATGTTAGTCAAAGTGATGGATAGCAAGAACCTACAATTAAGATTACTCTACCCAGCAAAGCCATCGTTTAAAATAGAAGGACAAAGAGCTTCCTAGACAAGAAAAAGCTAAAGGAGTTCATCACCACCAAACCCATATTACTAATAATATGAAAGGCCTTTTTTAAGAAGTAGAAAAAAAGATAAACATATGAATAATAAAGTGACCATAAATATATATCTACCAATAATTCCTTTAAACACAAATGGATTCAATGCTACAATAAAAAAACATACAGTGACTGAACAGATGACAAAACAAGACCCTAACGTATGCTATCTACAAAAAACTCACTTCAGAGCAAAAGGAGCATGATCTGAAAACTCTTGCTAAATGTCATGCTTTGCTATGTAGAGACACTGTACACTAGGTGCTGGGAAACCCTAGTTTGTCATGTAATTCTAACAAATATACAAAATACTTTGGCTTATATTCAACCTCTTATGTTCCATCTAATCATTGTTAAAAAATGTAATTTAATACATTTAATATTATTGAGAACTACTGCATTGCCCCATTAAGTTGGTCACAGGGATAAGAAATCCGAGAAGACCAATTTTTTCTGCGATTGGTGAACTCTTCTCGCTCTGCTTCCGTGATGTTGTCCTTGACCAAGCCCCGGATGTGCCTGCTTTCTCACTGTGCTCAATGGCGTTTTTTTCCTCTGCTTGCTACATCTTAGCCTATAGTTCAACATATTAAAGTCAAAGTATTTCTTCCTAAGCCCAACAAAATGTACGCTCTGTAGCTCCTCTGAAAATTGAGCCCCTACTGCAGTTTCTGGCAGAGGGTCCCCAAGACCATTCCTTAATTTCCCAGCCATCACCACCCAGATAGATGGTGACTTCTCTGCTAGACTTAACCTGATGAGGGAAAATCAATCTTTTCTAGCCCTCTTCAGAATGGCATTCTTCCTGACCCCCTCCTTGTTTGACCCTTGGGAATACTGTCCCTCCCTGTCTTTTGTAAAAGTGATTTCGTGACATCTTTTTCATTTAGGTCCAGTTCATCACTCAGAACGTTTTAGATGAACTCTCCCAAGGATAGCGAGCTTTTTCTATATTTGTATGTTGAAAATTCCCATCAGCCAGCATCTCCTGAACCAGCTGTTACCCTCCTGTCCCATTACAGACGTAGATCTTTTATGGCATCTTTGGAACAGGCAGGAAAATAACAGCATGTAGAGTGGACTTTACAGTGGGGACAAGGTTTCTGCTTGCACACAGCTGTGGTCAGAGGGCCACGTCCTCCCTCAAAGTGTGCCTGCTTGGTATCTATGAACTTTCAGGACTTAGTTCAAATGGGCTCTGTACTGGGTTCAATAGTGTCTTCCCAAAATTCATGTCTCTGTGGAAGCTCAGGATGTGACCTTATTTGTAAAGAGTCTTTGTAGATGTAATGAGATTAGATGAGGTCGCACTCATTAGGGTGGGTCCTAAACCCGGTGACTGGTGATCTCATAAGTTGACCATGTGAAGACATGGAGACATGCACACAGGGAGGAAGGCCTTGTGACATCAAAGGCGGAGATTGAGGTGATGCATCTACAACCCAAGCAATGCCAAGGACTGTTGGCAACATTAGAAGCTGGGAGAGGCAAAGGAGAACTGTCCTGTAGATTCTCCTGGGGAAGCATGACTTTGCTGACACCTTGATTTCAGACTTCCTCCTGATCTGCAGTTGGTGGTAATTTGTCACAGCCGCCCTAAGAAACTCATGCAGTCTCTTGTCCTTTGAGGCCTTTTTGATTGTACCATCAAGAATTTCTTTTGGGAGCTCTGTGCTGGTCATTTTACATCTGCCCCACGTTATTCTTTACACTTCTATGCCTTGTTCCATTCCCTGAGATGCTGACATTTATGAATGGTATCACTCAACTCCCTTCTCCCTGGCTGCCATTTGGGTTTTCCATCAGAGACTTGGCTGGAGATCTGAGCAGAAGAGAAAGACAACAGGGTATTTATTTTCCTGGCTCCCTTTTTGCTGCAGTGAAGTTTTGACTGCAGTTGCCTTCTCTGTACCTACAGCTTCTGTCAGTTGGCTCTTCTTCCAAGGATTTAGCTTTCAGCTGGGCTCCAGTAATACTGTTTCCTTCTCTTGACCCTTTAAACCTAAGGTGGTAACCACTGCTGACCCTAAGTCCCTCCTATCTCTTGTAGATGTTCTTAACTCTGCCCATACTCTGAAAATAGTTTTATCATGGTTTTAAAGTCTCTTCACATATATCATACAGGCATGTGCAGACGTAGGACCCCCCTCTGTCTAGTGGCTGGGGAGTTATCTATGCTTATGTGTGCCCCCTCTCATAGACTGTGGGCCTCCAAGCACAGATATCCTTTAACTGAATAGTCTCAGAATTTCTTTTAGAGACTGTCCCATAGTAGGTGCTCAGTAAATGAATCAATAAATGAATACATGAGGATGGGGGCCCTTTCATATTCTGAAGGTGTGATTTAGAAATTCATTTTATGGGCTCTTAGGAATAGCAAGCTGTGTTTTCATGATAACCTGGTAGAGTATATTGTGTGGATAATAAAAAAATAATTATTGCTGAATATATGAGTGGTTATGCATATATCATAGTATTCCACCTTCACAATAACTTTATAAAAGATGGTCAAAAATCAGGTATTTCTCAGTTTCCAAATCGGGTCCAGAGAAATTATATAAAATTATATTTTTATTAATTATACTGAAAATGCTTAAAGTATATTAATTAATCAAAGATAATGACTTTGAGTAACTTGTTGAATTTTTCTCGGTCTATTTTTAGAATTGAGATAACATCTGGCTTTTTCCCATTTCTCATACGGTTGTGGTGAAGGTCAAATACTATGATATATGCATTAGCACTCATTTAATAGGCTGCAATGTCTAGTTTTTAGATTTATATTTAACTGGAAACAAATACAGTACTGAAATTGGCAAAAAAGAGAACTATCTTTGAAGGGATCTTAATGCTCCACCACCCGCCCCTCTTCTAGGCACGGGCGCTCAGCTTTTGTCACCTGTGCGGAGTCCATGGGAAGCAGAAGGTCGCAAAATAGACATTGTCTCTGCCCTTGTGAAGCACGGGCTCTTATGGGGGGAATAGCGATCACTCGGATACTATACACGTAGAACTGCCGTGACAACTTGGAAGAAGTGTGAGGAAGGAAAGGAACAGATCATTTAGGGGTAAGAGCAAGTTTGGTTTAGTCAGGAATCCTCTCTGAGAAAATGATGTTTAAGTTGAGAAATGAAGAATACGGAGGAATTATGAGTGAGGGAAATGAGACCTGCAGTGAAGAGCATTCTAGTCAGAGAAACTAACTCATTCCAAAGTTGAAACAGAAAGTAACCTAGTTGAGGAACTGAAATAAGCCCAGACAGGCTGAATTCGGTGGGGACAGGGGAAAGACATGGCCGTGGGGTGCTCGGAGGCTCCATTCTCCCTGGAGGCTCCCCGGCTCCTGGCCTGGAGTGTACTGGATGTGACTATTCTTCTTTCTGGCTGGAGTCTGTGCAGTGAATTATGAGTAAGAAATTTGACAGAATTTCTACTAGAGGAAAAAAAGCTTCAAATTCTCAATTATAGAACATTAGTTTTTAATATGTTGCTGACTCTTCAGGCATTTAGAAATAAGATCAAGGAACTACAGTGAAAATACTGGAAAATTAGTTTTGGCTGACTGCATTTTTCATAACTAAATTTAATAAACAGAGTAGAAATAGCATCCTAAATGAAAAGGTTGCTGTATTATGTCAAAGATCGGTAGTGCTGTAATAAGAAGAATTTTATGATCTGAGAAGTATATGTGACAGAGCAGTATCTATGTGGCCCAAAGTGAAAGGAGATTAGCAATTAAAGTAGTCAAGGTCCTGGCAGGTAACAGATGGCCCACTTGAAGGACTAACTGAAGAGTTTAGTAAAATAACTATTTACACAGGGATGTACAGGGTAAAAAGGAGCAACAACAGATAGGGAGATAGTGACACACCAAAGGACTGGTAAGAGACACCAGTGTATTGACTTTCTTTTCTTATTTTCGGTGTTCTTGATGATCTGGAATTTGGGACTTTGACCCTGGAGAGACTAAGTCTCCTAAGGCTAGCTAATTCTTATAGATAGCAGAAGACTCTCCTGGGAGCACACCTTTGCTATGCAAACCACCCAATCCAGAGCCCATACCCAATCATCTTCTTTATCAACTCTCACACATGCCAATATTAGTTCCACCCCAAGTCACCCAAGCCCAGGTAAAAACAGCTAGGGCTGCCCCACTTCATCCCACCCTCCCCATAGCCCAGAGCTCCTGAAATTTAAATTCTCGAATCTTAACCTGCCTTACCCATACTTTCATGTGTAAACCTCAATGAAGTCTCTGGGTCATGCTCTGCCCTCCCCATCCTCTGCCTGATGATTGGCCTTGGTCATTCCTGGTGTGGTCCTGTTTAGTGTGCAGTGCCTCCTGTTTCTAGGGGTCTGTGAGTATAAACTTGTTCTTTCGTAACAGAGTGAAATGCTCACCCCTTGACTCCTCCACCTGATTCAAGGCTGCTTTGCTTCCATGTCCTTGAGGCTAATAGCTTCTGCTTAGCCTCGCATACAGACATACTAATTACTAGAAGAATTCTACTTACTTCTTGAATTTTGCTAAAACAACCCCATCGCAGAAGAAGGTGCCTCTCCAAAGGAGATAAGGGAAGTAGATATTGTTTATTAAAGATTTTCAAGAACCTTGTGACCAAACCCACATTAATTAGGATCAACAGACTAAGCACAAGCTTCCTTGGACCCTTGCTGGTGCCCAGATGTCTGTGGTCATCAACCACCTCTTGCTCCCCCCATTTCTTCTTCCCTGACATAAAAGAAACTTGAGCTCTGTACATTCTTAAGATGGTTTTGAGTTGTAGTTCTCCCATCTTCTCAGTTGGCACCTACTTGGTCAGTAAACCTTTCCTAACTCCCAAATCTGATGTTTGGAATTTTGGCCTGCTGAAGCATTGGGCACAGAAACTTTGAACCCATAACATGGCAGTCATTTCCGTGTTCACATGTCTAAACCATACTTGCTTGAAACACATCCCAAGTCTATTTTTTGAACAAACAGTAAGGAGCTGTTCTTGGAATATATCAATGGCTGTAGCTGCAGAAGAGGGACCACCTGACAGAAACTATGGATTTAGTGAGAGGAATGCAGCTCATGCCGAATGACAGGCAGTCCGAGACAGTTAGGAGAATATATACCTACTCCCTGTTTTCACTTTCTCATCTCCTGGCTGGGTCTCTTCAGCCAAACGCAAATCGTAGCCAGGGTCCAATGAAGTCATGTGACACAGACTGTGGAGGTCTGCTCCCCACAACAAAGAACAGGGCGGCGAAGAGTGGAGAATAAATAAAGGGGCAGCACATGGCGGAAGAACCTGCTCAGCAGTCATCTCATGAATTTTAGCCATGAAGGCTGTTTCTGCTGTCACAGCACCAAAGGGATTTTGACCATAACATAGATTTGGCACATGGAAATGCACTAAGAAGAACAAAACTCATTGTCAGTTTAGATGATTTCTAATGCTCCCAAATCTCCATTAAAGAGCTAGCTAGGTTCTGGAAAAGTCATGGGCAATCCAACTATTTAATAGTATTCCCATCTCCAGTTTATCATTCCCAAACCATGTTTATTCCCACAGACAGTAATCTTTCCAGAACACAGGTCAGACGATGGGGCTCATATTTAAAAACCTGCATCTAGAGACCCCATTGCCTTTAGAAGCAAGACTACTGAGGTTTTCCACCTGGCCTAGACCTGCACTCAAGACTCATGTTTAGACTTTGCTCTTCTCCCATTCATTTCCATAGTCTTGCACATTCAACTTCTCTTTAGTCCTTAAGCATATTCTTTAGGCATTTTTTTCAAACTGGTTTATTCCGAACCTTTGTATATGCTGTGCTTACCTTTCAACTTACCTTTTCCAATCTTTGCCTGACAAATTCCTTCCATGACTCAGCTCAGATACCACTTGCTCTGTAACATCCCTAATCTCGTTCTTTCTGTAACAAGCAGAGTTACACCCTCTCTTCTCTTTTTTCTATAGTACTTTGCTCCAGCATGCATTAACAGCAAATACAGCCTACCGTTATTTAATGAGTTAGTTTTTCACTCAGTGTTATTCATTTGTCAGAAGGTTTAAGCTTGTGTTATTATACCCTACAGTGCTTTAGGGCTTCAGGACTTGTTTATTTGAGAAATGAGTGATTAAATTCATACCTCAGTGTAAATTAGTCCAGCTCCACTGAAGAAATTAGAGAGTTGATTGGGAATTTGGAGGACTCGAAGGAGGGAAAGGAGTCAAGTAGTTGCTAAACCTTGACTGTTTTTAGGTCAGCATGGCTGCTGGTAGACTGTCAATGTCTGTGTGCTGAGAGAGAGGCTCTAAAGACTGAAGGTGGGCACCCAAGGGACGGAGGTGAGAACAGAATGGGAGCAGAGAAGAGGACAAAGAAAGTGGATGCATGATTCCTCAGAGTAGTGATATCCAAGTTTCAATGCACCTAAACATTTTTGCTACAGTAAAGTACCACTATATTATCATTATTTAATATTTGTTTATGTTGACATACTTTTAAAACTCACATATAGTAATTAAAAATATTGATTGCTACCATAATGGAAACCAGTACATTTGCCTAAAGCGGAAAGTACTAATAAAAATAAACAGAGAGAAACAGAACCTTATTCTCCATTGCAAGCTGAACCCTGCTGTCTGCTGAAATTCTGAGACCTAAGCCCTCTTAGTTAAAAAGATAATTTGGCAAGCCCTAGAATGTGCTAATATACATATGTACTAGACTAATACTTCATCTTGTAAATTACCAGAAGAATTAAATGCAAATTGAGAAGGAAATAATTCTCAGAGTGGGAGTCCAAATTGGCTAATTCCCTGCCCATATGCCGGGAACACAACCTGCATGCATCCATGCTCTGGAGAATGCACTCCTAGACAGCCACTGCCTTTCTCTCTAAGCCAGGTTAATTAATGAGCTCACCTGGAAACCTCATCGTCACTGATGACATTGTTTCTATGTAAAAATACATTCCATATACCCCAGCAGCCTTTTCCTAAGAAACATTTTGGAAAGAGGAGTAGGCAGAAGATACCCTTTGGGTTCTACCTTCCAGATCTAGAGCAAGTCCCTCACCTTCCAAGGGCTTCTTCTTTACTGTGAAATGTGCATAAAATACCCATCCAATTGTATCCACAACACTAAGTTAGCAAGTGCATCTAAAGGGTTGTACCAAATGTACTGTGTGGGTACGTGGTGGCAGGCAGTGTCTGGAAAACATTCGTTAGTTTTGGATTGCTGGTTCAAGTCACTGTCTAAAAATCATAGAAAGACTTTCCCTAATCGTTTATTTATTTATTGTTGAATATTAAATATATGCAATTAAGTATGAGTACCCATCTTCCAGATGTGATAGTAGTTATTATTTTATCACAGCACATGCTGCAGATCAGTTTTTTAAGAACACAAACCTTGCAGTTATAGTTAAAGCTCCTTTTGTACTCAGACTAATCACATTTTTCTCTTTCTTGCCAAATTTTTATGCATTTGCTACTTACATATCAAGTCACAAGAATTTAGAATATACAGTTCTTTGCTTTTAAAACTTAAATAAGTTGTATATACTGCATATATTATTTTGCTACTAGCCTTTTCCATTTTAAAGTTTGCTTTTGAATTTATTCACATTGTTTATCTACTCATCAATGACCTATCATTGATTATAAGTGATATGAAGTATATCATGTGTAAGTGTACTGTCTTATTTAATCTATTTTCAAACAGCACAATTCACCCCACCCTCATTCTTCACTATAGCAGACAACAGACTGTATATTCAGAATATTACTACTGTATTTATTTCTAAGTGGAATTGCTAAATTATAGGGTATGTATGTGCCTTCAACTTTATCAAACATTACTAAACTATTTTCAAATTATAACACTATGCTTTTTCTATGAGCACTCAAAAGAAGAAGGACACTTCCAGTGGCTCAGTTTTAAGCGGCAGGGAAGTGAAGGGGGGAGTCATCGACAGGCAGATGCATTCATACGACCCAGGTGCTCTCCAGTCCTGCTTGGTCTCGTAATGAGCACCTTCTTAATTGGTTATGGTGTGCTCATTGTCATCTTACCACGTGATACCCAGCAAACTTCATAATGCCCATTTCTCCTTCAGCCCGTATTATTCAGTGTATCTTCCCCTTTTCATGTGTATTCGACTAATGCAAGATTCCCTCTTCACTACTGGTAAGATGGTTCCAGGTATATTGAATTCCCTGACAGCAACTCTCCCTAATGATGACTTTGGAATAACAGGAATGATTCAATTCCATAGTCGTTACAACCAGTCATGAGTGCTGTCTTTAGAAACCTGTTGGTTAACGTTACCTACCTTACTTCATAACCATGGGAGTCTGTGTATTTTCCTCAGGACCTTAACCAAAAAAGCTAACTGCACTTGCTGCTTTACAGGGAATAACTTTTCACTGTCAGAATAATAAAATGCTTTTACTACTCAGAATCAGAATTGTTTCCCACTTCTCCATCCCCACCCGACCTCACTTAATGGGCAGGCTTCAGACCTGCAGGGAGCCACATGAGTAGTTTGTGATCCTGGCTGCTGTACACTGGAATTATCTCTGGAAATTAAGTTTCTCTCTGTCTCTCTCTCTCTCTGTCTCTCTCTCTCTCTCTCTCTCTCTCACACACACACACACACACACACACACACACATCTCCCAGTCCCATTGCCAGAGATTCTGGATATCTGGATATTTTAATTGGTTTGGGGTATAACCTAGGTATTAGGAGTTTTAAAAGCTTTCTGAGTGATTCAAATGGAAAGCCAGGGTGGAGCACCACTTTTTTTTTTTTTAGATCTTCACATTTGTCCCCTTTAATTTTACTCCTAGATCCTTATCTCTCCCATAATATCTTACAAAGCATTTCAATTTTTTACATATTTTTTCTTTTAATGAAGCTCAATATTTCACATACAATTCTCTGCTTTTTTCTCACATAAAGATAACACACAGGTTTTCAAATTCTTTTTAGTTCCTAGTCCAGGTCTGAGCATGTAGTAAGTTCTTAATGTTTCCCGTGGGTCAACAATCTAGAGATACACAGTCCCTTCTTCCTACTGGCTGGAATTAGTCTTTAATTCTGGAGGTGGTGGCAAGCCAGAAGGTCAAGAAGATAAACTGGGTTTGAAAATGTCAACATGAAAAATGAGAATAGAACTTTCAATAGTTGGAAACCTACTCAAACTCCTGATCCCCTTATTAAACGTGTTTGGAGACAGCTTGGAGAAACTTATGCTAGTGATTGCTTAAGCGAAACTTATGCTTCCTTTGCCATCCAGATGTACAAAATAAATAATGGAATTTGAATAGCTGGAGAAGCTGAGTCCTAACACCTGATGAGATCCTTTTATTCATTTGCCCCCCAGGAAAAGTAATTTCAGCAAATGATTTTATCACACTGTCCTGGACAGTGTTTGTTTTCAGTACAACCACTTCTCTTGGAGAGAAGGAGTTTATAAAATAACAGGTTATGATCTCAACTCTACTCTGTTACATTAACAGAAACCCATTGTAGATGTGTAGAAGTCGCAGGGGCTGGTGTTATAATTGACCCAGCAGGGGAAGGAAAATGTAACTCTTTGGAGAACCACTGAATCACTCTTAAAAAACATTTTGTTTGTAATTGTTATTAATAATCCCCTCTGTTTATTATCTTATATGTATTTAACAGTAGATTGCTAGAATACATACATATATACATACATACGTATGTATTTTTTCCTTCAACTTTCACAGCATCTCTGAAAGTCAGAAAACAGTCCCCCCTTTTGCAAATTAAAAAGAAACAGTCTCAGAAGTTACTTGCTGAAAGTTGCAAAGGTGTCCGGTGTCAGAACCAACATAAGAATTTGGATAATTCTATTTTTCAAGTTTACTCTCATTAGGGTGAAAAAAAAAGTTCAAGACTTTTTTTAGGAATATAGTACACATGTAAATTTTGCTCTTTTAAGACACATGAAGGCAGAGGTTGGATTGAGACCCCTGACTAAAGACAGTGGACGAAAAGTGACCCTGGGCTGCAGGGGAGGAAAGAGCTTTCGTGACCAGCGCCTTCCTGGGGGATGAGGGGGGAGTAAGCTGGATGGAGAAACTGAGGGAAGGAGATCTTATTTCCACTGGTTACTCAGCTGGGCCTTGCACTTGCTTCTACTCCAGGGTTTAAAATAACTGTACTGGAACTCCAGTCTGTCCTGGGGATCCTGCTTCGAAGTGGCTGCCTCATTTTGTCACCATCAGCTGGCTCGTCGCTTCACACCTAGAGTATAGCATTAGCCTTCATCTCAGGCCCCCTGGTTTCATTGTCCCCCTCCTCTTCTCCATCCTCATGCCAGAGCCTTTTTTCCTTCTTTATTGTCACTGTCTTTCCGGGTCACTCCCCTGCTTCCAAATCTAACTGTCTCCTGTCCCATGGGCTCCTCTGACTCACTTTCAGCGGCCTCAGCTCCTCCCACGTGCGCCCTCTGTTCCAGTCCACAGATCCCCCTCCATGCTCGGCTCTCAGTCTTTCCTCCCCACCTCCTCCTTCCTGTCCGCACACTCCCTCTTGTCTTTTTCCTTCCGCCCATGAAACCCTGCACACGTCCAAGTTCCCACTACACAAAGCTTTCTTTCCAATCCATCCCTTACTGAGCAACTTCTCTTAGAAATTTTTCCTAACACTTCTGTCTTCTGTTGCTCTCATTTATGTTCCTGGCATGTTCCAAATAATCAGCAGATGTTTAGTAAACATCTGGTGCTGTTTAGGAGAAAGGGAGAGGGTAGGTGAAATATGCCGGAAAACCTTGAGATTTCCACATTGTTTCGTACTTCCACCCAGGAAGGAAAAAAAAAAAATCAACAAGGATAATTCCATCTGGAACTGTTTTATCCTGCCAGTGTTTCAGGAGAGCTAATCGGTCCAAAGGCAGATGACAGAACATGTTGATCCATTTATTCACTTGGCTGGTCACCCGTGCTCCTCTGTCTTCAAGAGCATTAGGCCAATTGCCCCAACATCTGTTAATGATTTATAATTTCCACACTCATTTTAGATAACTCTATCACACACTCACATTTGTGTTAGTGTTACCTTTCAGTAGCTTTTTTTAAAAAATGACTTGAGTTTTATTGTTGTTCAAGTACAGTTTTCTGCCTTTCCCCCCACCCCTTCCCACCATCCCAGCCGTTGCCACCAGCCTCCCGTTTCCACCCCCTTGTTTTTGTCCATGTGTCCTATATAGTTGTTTCTGTAAACCCTTCACCCTTTTCATCCCATTGTCCCCTCCCCTCTGCCCTCTGGTCACTGTCAGTGTGTTCTTAATTTCAATGTCTTTCATTATATTCTGCTTGCTTGTTTGTTTTGTTGATTAGGTTTCAGTAAAAGATGAGATCATATGGTATTTGTCTTTCATCACCTGGCTTACTTCACTTAGCATAATGCTCTCCAGTTCCGTCCATGCTGTTGCAAAGGATAGAAGCTCCTTCTTTCTTTCTGCTGTGTAGAATTCCATTGTGTAAATGTACCATTTTTTGATCCATTCATTTTTTTTTAAAGATTTTATTTTTATTTATTTTTAGAGAGAGGGGAGGGGAGGGAGACAGAGAGGGAGAGAAACAGCAATGTACGGTTGCCTCTCACATGGCCCTCACGGGGACCTGGCCCGCAACCCAGGCATGTGCCCTGACGGGGAATCGAACCAGGACCCTCTGGTTCCCAGCCCACGCTCAATCCACTGAGCTACACCAGCCAGGGCTGATCCATTCATTTGATGGGCATTTAGGTTGCTTCCAGCACTTGGCTATTATAAATTATGCTGTTAGTTTCTTTTGGATTGGTGTTTCAGGGTTCTTAGAATATAATCCTAGCAGTGGAATTGCTGGGTCAAAAGGAAGTTTCACTTTTAGTTTTCTGAGAAAATTCCATACTGTTTTCCACAGTGGCTATACCAGTCTGCATTCCCACCAACAGTGCACTAGGGTTCCTTTTTCTCCACATTCTCTCCAACACTTCTTGTTTGTTGCTTTGTTTATGATGGCCATTCTGACCGGTGTGAAGTGGTATCTCATTGTGCTTTTAATTTGCATCTCTCTGATGGCTAGCGATGCTGTGCATCTTTTCATATGTCTCTGGACCTTCTGTATGTCCTCCTTGGAGAAGTGTCTGTTCAAGTCCTTTGCTCATTTATTAATTGGGTTTTTTGGTCTTCTTAGAGTGGAGTCATGTGAGTTCTTTATATATTTTGGAGATCAAACCCTTGTCTGAGGTATGATTGGCAAATATGTTTTCCCATATGGTTGGTTGGTTCTCTTTTCATTTTAATGCTGTTTTCTTTAGTTGTGCAGAAGCTTTTTATTTTGATGAGATCCCACTTGTTTATTCTTTCCTTTATGTCCCTTGCTCTAGGGGACATACCAGTGAAAATATTGCTGTATGGAATATCTGAGATTTTCCTGCCTATGTTCTCCTCTAGGACTTTTATGGTGTCATCACTTAGATTTAAATCTTTTATCCACCTTGAATTTATTTTTGTGTATGGCATAAGTTGGTGCTCGAGTTTCATTTTTTTCATGTAGTTAATCAACTCTCCCAATACTATTTGTTGAAGAGGCTATTTTCGCTCCAATTCATGCTGCTGCCCCCTTTGTCAAATATTAATTGACCATAGAGGCTTGGGCTTATTTCTGGGCTCTCTATTCTGGTCCATTAGTTCATGTGTCTGTTTTTATGCCAGTACCAGGCTGTTTTGGTTACAGTGGCTTTGTAGTACAGTTTGATATCAGGTATTGTGATCCCTCCTACTTTGCTCTTCTTTCTCAAAATTGCTACAGCTATTTGGGGTCACTTATGGTTCCATATAAATTTTTGAAGTGTTTGTTCTCTATCTGTGAAATATGTCATTGGCACTTTAATAGGGATTGCATCGAATGTATAAATTACTTTGGGTAGTATGGACATTTTCATGATGCTAATTCTTCCGATTCATGAACATGGTATTTCTTTCCATTTGTTTGTGTCTTCCTTAATTTCTTTCTTCAGTATTGTGTAGTTTTTTTAGTATAGGTCTTTTATCTTCTTGGTTAGGTTTATTCCTAGATATTTTATTTTTCTTGTTGCTATATCAAATGGGATTTTTTTCCTGATTTCTGTTTCTGATATTTCATTGTTGGTACACAAAAATGCCTTTGATTTCTGAATATTGACTTTGTATCTGCTGTTTTGCCAAATTCATTTATTAGTCGAGCAGTTTTTTGGTGAAGTCTATAGGATTTTCTATGTACACTATCATGTCAACTGAAAACAATGACAGTTCTGTTTCTTCTTTTCCAATTTGGATGCCTTCTGTTTCCTTTTCTTGTCTGATTGCTGTAGCTAGGACTTCCAATACTATGTTGAATAGAAGTGGTGATAGTGGACATCCTGGCCTTGTTCCTGATCTTAGTGGGAAAGTTTTTAGTTTTTGCCCATTGAGTATGATGTTGGCTGTAGGTCTCTCATATATGGCTTTTATTAGGTTGAGGAATGCTCTCTCTATTCCCATTTTGCTGAGTGTTTTTATCATAAATGGGTTCTGTACCTTATCAAATGCTTTTTCTGCATCTATTGATATGATCATGTGATTTTTGTCAGTAGCTTTCTGATTGGATATCCATTAGAGAAAAATTCCTTTAGTATTTTTAAGAATATTCTTAGCTGTACTCATTCATTAAGTTTTTAGATAAAAGTATAAATTTGCTATGATAAATTAAAAGATTCTATTATGATTTTGATTGAAATTTTATTAAAACTGTACATTTATTTGAGGGAGAAATAACATTATCACTACTTACAATAACCTTATTCATGAGCAGTTTGCTTCAGTGTATATTCAATATTTCTTTTAAACTTTCAGACATAAAAATGTTAGTTTCCTCATTTATGAAATGGAGACAATAGAATCTACCTCATAGGGTTATTGCAAAGATGAATCAAGATGACACATGTAAAACCCTAGTATGCTCTGCACAAAGTAAGTGTGCAGTAAGTGTGAACTTTCCTGGTGAGGATGGGAGTGGGCATGATGTCTTTAGTAAAGATTGATCATTTGCTTCAATGGTTTCTACTGATTTCTCATTGACTTTAAGTGTTTGGTGTTCTTATTGTGAGTGGTCTATTTATTTTTCACATGATTTACAGCATATAGGGAAACATTTCCCTTTATTATAAATTTATTTATTTTAAATATGGAACTCTTCATGAATTTGCATGTCATCCTTGCGCAGGGGCCATGCTAATCTTCTCTGCATTGTTCCAATTTTAGTATATGTGCTGCCGAAGTGAGCACTATTTATACATTTATTTTTTTATTTTTTAAAGATTTTATTTATTTATTTTTAGACAGAAAGGAAGGGAGGGAGAAAGAGAGGGAGAGAAACATCAATGTGTGGTTGCCTCTCATGTGCTCCCCACTGGGGACCTGGCCTGAAACCCAGGCATGTGCCCTGACTGGGAATTGAAACAGCGACCCTTTGGTTTGCAGCCCGCACTTAATCCACTGAGCTACACCAGCCAGGGCTATAAATTTATTTTTAAGTGGACAACTTATTAACCTCTTATTGGTTCCATTAGTTCTTAGTGGATACAATTGGATTTTCTAAGCAAAAGCTGCCAAGCAGCAAAATAAAATTTATATTTCTAACGTTTATATTTCTTAACTCATTTTTTACATTGTATTCCTGGTGGAATTGATGTAGACCTGACGAATCGATGTTACAGATGGTAGTGATGAGGGCAGGGAGCCCCACTTCACCCCGCCAAGATGTTCTGTTTGTTTCAAACACAAGTGCACACTGTACAGTGTGTGGTGGGATTTTAAAAGCTTTGATTTGGGGAAGGGGAGAGTGTACTATGTTCAGATAAATTAGGAGAATTTATCAGACTTAAGCTGTTTTATTTACTATACATTTTTTGAAAGAAATAGACCGTGTACTTAAGAGTAGAGTCTGCTGATTTCTCAAGTGCATGTGACACGTTTGACACTTTTTTCAGTGCACACCTCCTAGTATCTCCAGAACAGTGTCCTGCTGTATACCAGTTTGGAAGTTATTGCTCCGATGATTGGCTCATATGATGTTGAGAGTTGTACTGAGATAGATAAGCTTTATATTTGTCATGAGGTATCTTACTCCTAACATCAGAAAAGAGAGAAAATGTGGATTTTTAATAAATGGCTGATATTTAATGAAAGCTTTCATGGGGATGTGGCTGAAAGCATGGGCTCTGGAGTCACATGGCCTGGACTTGAGTTGCAGCTTTTCTCTTAGTACTTGTATGACCCTGAGCAAGTTACTTGACCTTTTACAGCTTCCGGATATGTAGGATGGAGATTGTAGATATACTGACTTTATAGATTTGCAAGGAGGACGAAATGAGTAAATGAGCACAGACTGAATATAGTAAAAAGTACAAACTATGTATAAAATATTACATTAGGGTAGAATAATGTATTTAGCCCCATAAGAGGAGGACTTTAGGTGTTTTCCTTTAATGATGAATGACCAGAATCCCAGAACTCCCATGTTTTCTGCATTGGCCCATTCTTTCACCTCCATCTTTATCCCTAGAGAGAGGGAGTGGGGGAATGAATAATATGCTGGATTCCTCTTAAACTCCTAGAATTACTGTATCAGTTATAGAGATTACTGTAAACCCAACTGAGACCTTTATGCCTGCAGTTAATTCTAGGCGCCCCTATTATGGACCACCTGATGGAAATGAAACAGATTCTGTGCAATACAAGGTCATCTTCTATGGACTTTTTTCCTCCAGGCAACACATGGGTCCTGCCAGAGTGGAAGACCTAGTATTTCTTACAGTAATTTTGAGTATTTGTATTTTTTCTTTATTTTATTTTATTTAATTTGAAGTTCTAGATCTTTGTCTATTTCTTGGGAGGGAGGGATACTTTGTTTTCAAAAAACTAGTCATTTTATTTATCCATTGTACAATTTTTCTGGGCTTTATATTTGTGTTTTTGCTTGTATTCTTAATGCCTTTCTCTTGCTTTTTTTTTTTTTAGGATTTTGTTCTTGTCCTTTTTCTACTTTGAGTTCAAGGCATAATTTAATTTATTTTCCTTATTTTTGCTTTAGTAACAAAGCAGTTTAAGTTTATGGTATTGCCTGTGAACACAGCTTGTACTGTCTGTCCCACTGGAATCAATGTATGGAGGGCTTCGTGTCTAATGATCTATCACTTCAACCTTGATTTCTTCATTAGCTTGAGAGTTACTATTTAGAACAATAAAGACTTTTGTTTGTTTTGTTATTAGTTATCTTTTAATATCCATGTGGTCATTTGTTTTTGTTTAAACTGCGTTTTAATTTTATTGCACTGTTGTCAGAGACAATATCTTGTGCTTGTCTCATTAGAAGAATTTATTGAGGTTTCCTTAGTGACTGAACTTGTGATATACTTTTGTCAATGTTCTGCAAATTCTTCAATAAAATGCTTATTTTTCCTGGAGGCATTTGTAATATTTCCCTTTCCAACATGACTCAAAACCAATTTATTAACAAACTCTGTCAAATCTATAAAAATTTATTTCGCATCCACCTCACTGTCTCCAACTCCACCGCCTCCACCTCCCTCCCAGCAGCTGCCTCTCTCAGTTCACCAGAATCATCCATTCTCTCCTGCTTTGATTCTTCTTGCTCCTTCCCAATCCATTTTCCACCTGCCAACCACTGATTTAAAGAAATTAGTTGGTGTGCAATCCTCCCCTAACATGTGGATGCTCTTCATTTGCTTCTTCTGCTCTCAGGACAGAATCAAGACCTGAACAGATTGCAGAGCTGGCCTCTTTTTCTCTTGTTTACTGTGATCTAGGCACAGATGCACCTGCCTTCTTCCTATCCTCGAACATGCATGCTTTTTTCTGCCTAGGACTCATGGCACATGGTATTTCTCCAGCAGAGCCCAAGGACGGATGCCCTAAGATACCCCATCATAGCATATTGATTGTTTAAATACTTAGGAAACTGCCAGTGCAAGAAGAACACTCTGACCTCTCTGTCCCCCTAAAGGCAGGAGACACCGTCGTGTGAAAAGTGCCTTCCCTGCCCTTGAAGACACCCGTGCTGGAGCGAGTTAGACAACTCAGAGTGGAGTGTCCGTGTGAACAAAGCTTATTGCCTCTTTCCTAACTGACTACCTAAGCCCAAACTTTATTTAAATTTCTTTAGATTTCTCTGTAATAAATACCTAAAGCTTGCTTACATTCCCTTCTAATGAACACTTATGTACCTCCTTTGTCCAGGCAATTTCTTTACAATTTGTTTCTTTGTCTAAAAAGTATAAAAAGGTGCCTGGCTTGACCATTTCTCTGAGCCTCATTTCATAATGTGAGCACCATATTTTGATTCTCCCGTGCATATACTTTTCTCTTGTAAACCTAGTCTTATGTGAATTTAATTGTTTTGTTGTTAGTCCAGCTGTAAATGGTATGTGAAAGGACTTCTGTCCCTCGCTGACGTCGCCCTCATCTGTTATGGAAACTACTGCTATAGCCTTCGATCAACTCCCCCAATTCTGCCTTGTCACCCACTAACAAGTTTCCACACAATGACCAAAATAATCTTCTAAAATCCTCTGTTCAAAACATATTAATTGTGTTCCCTGCACTAGAGTTAGAAACCATGATCTACAGCAGAGTTTTTTCAACCTTGCACTATTGACATTTTAGTCTGGATAATTTGTTGTGGGAGACAGCTGTGTAGTGTAAGAAATTTAACAGCACCCCTGGCCTCTACCCACTAGATGCCAGTAGCATGCCAGGTCTCCCTCCTGTCCACCCAACGGTGCCAGCAAGAATAGCTCTAGATATTGCGTGATGTTCCCAGGGTGAGCGAGGGGCAGTGGGCACCGTCATTCCTGGTTAGGCACCACTGATCTATGCCACCTATTAAAAGTGAATAATGCAGCCCTGCCTCCTCCGTAGCTTCCGATTTCTTTCTTTGTGGAATGTCTCGTGGAATGCCTTTCACATCTTTTTTTATCTATCCAAAGTCTGCTGAAGGTCTCTCACTTGCCACCCTCTTTATGGAGCCTTTCTGAGATTTCCCAGTGGCCAAATCTATCTCCCAACAAAATAAATGGTTCCCTCTCCTGCTTTTCCCTAGATTTCTGTTTATACTTCAACTATATCATTTTTTATTTTGTATTTATTACAATTAATTGATTATATATATATTTTTCTTCCTAATTTGAATGAAACACTCAGCATAATACCTGAAACATTTGGAGCATATTCAATTTTAATGAATTGAATCATTTTACCATGTTTTTATGAAAAGTGTGTCCGTGTGTCAGTCTTGCCAGTCTCTCACGCTGTGCTCCCTTTTGAACCTTCTCTTTTCGTAACGGGCCTTTCTTTTCTATCCTCTTTTAATTTACTGCCTCTCCTACAAGACGGTTCTATTACTCGTGTTTCTCCCTTTAACGTGAATCCTCATTGCCACTTGTCTGGCTGTTCTACAAAGTACAATAGAAAAGCCATCAGCAAACTAAGTGGCCCGGGGTCACGTGTCACGCCTGAGGCAAAGCTAGCTCAGACACCGTCTGCAAAAGCACACTTCCTGCATGGCCTTCTTAACAGGTGGTGTATTGGACAGGACAACTGAGATCAAAAATAGACCTGTGAGGCATTATTAAGAGGGAGAGAGAGAACATGTTTTGCTATATCCAATATAAAAGCAGTAACTTGCCGTTGTATAAAACTTTTTGAAAATATTTTATCTATATGTCCATCACAGAAAATGTTCCTTCTGATGCCGTGGATATGTGTCTGCTCCTATTGCTTCTGAGGTGTTGAGAGCAGCTCTTTGTTCTACAAAATTCCTCTCTTTCCCGAAATGCAGACACTGTGTACGCAAGTGAGTGTTTTTCTGTGGTCTGTAGCCAAACAGGCATTGGCTGTGATTTAATGTAAAAAGTCCCTGCAGGAGGCCTTGATACATGTTTGCATTATTTGAAGAAATTAATAAATTTGAAGTCCCTTTTAAATGAAGTTCATTGTTTTTATACAAAGAACACATTTTAGAAGGGGGTTTAAACAGACAATGAAAGTATCTCAAGCCTTAATTTAGAACAGAGATAACAGCAAGAGAGGAGTGTGAAGACTCATTGGCACTGATGAGAGGACCTGGGTCTCCCTTGGGGTCTGGAGAAAATGAGAAAGGAAGTAAGTTCAGTGTGGCTCCAGCCTGAGATCCTATGAAATGTAGAAATGAAAGATCAACCAGACACCGCTCCCAGCCCTGGATGAATTGTTACCGTTGCATTTGTAAACTAGCACCTTGGAGTCTGGAGCCAGAATATTATATCTGTTAAACAATCACACAGAAATAAGAAATGGGTATTAAAAGCACTCTATTATTTTGATACACTATTTAGCTTCTGTCTTATCATATTTGAGAAGAAATATTATTTACCAGTGGGTAGAATTCACCATATATTTATTGATGTTATTTTCAAAACCTGCATGAGTAACTAAGGAGATGAAAAATAGGTTGTAGTTTTTCATATATGAAAAAGACTAAATGAGAGGAATTATTTTTGGAATTGATTAGATGATGTTTGTTAATATTTTGGAAAATAAAATAGAATTACAAATGAAAATAGCTATAAACTTTATTCTAATCTTGGCCTATTAAATTATGGCCAGGAAATTTATGCCAAACAATGATTTTACAACCTTCTGCACTCAGAGAAACTTAAATGTTAACTCATTAGCATGTAAAAAGTTTAATTATGAACACACACACGTAGGTACACACACATACTAAATATCTTATTTAGATGACCAGAATTAGGGATTTATAGATTATTGAAAAAGAATATACAGAGAAATAAGGTGACTTTTTCAAGGTCATATAGTATCTTCACTGACCCCTAGCCTTTTCTTTCCTTTTTCCACTGGGGTTCTGGTCATCCTTCAGACGTGTGACGGCTGAAGAAAGACTGGGTAAATGAAAGAGAAGAAAGATACCGAGAGGTCCTGGGATAACACTAACTCTGAGAAGCCCTCAGGTCAGTTCTACTGGGATCTTCCAGTTACATGACCCCTAAGGTAGAACGAGGCTCAGCCGTGTCCGTGAGCAAGGCCTGGGGGTGGGAGTAGGCGCGGTTAGTCCAGAATTGAGAATTAAAAGTGGTGCTAGACAAGGAAGTCGTCTGAAGTCCCAGCCCAGTTTGGGTAGCCACTTTTGGACAAGTCTTCTGCTTTCCCGAGGGTGTGGCTTCTGCTCAATCTTAGTCACAGTATTGTGTCCCGTTTCCATCGTCCCCTGTCACTGCCTTCTCTCCCAGTAGCCGGTCTTGGTACATTCTGTGAAGCCGCCTTCACCCGACTTCCTTTACTCACACAGAACATTGGATAGCACAGCAGAAGTCCCAGCAGATAACTTCTTCTGTCACAGTATTTTTTTTTCTATTCTCTGCCTCTACTGTTTTGACTTTGTAACCTTCTATCCACGTTTATCTACCTTATATATTATTTGTGTTCCCACAGAGCCCTCTTTTAAGAATATCAATGTTAATGGAAGATATGGGCTAATACAGATAGCAGAAATTATAACTGTGTAAGAAAATATTTACCCAAAATTCCTTAAGAACAGGCAATCCATGCATGTCCGTGAGGCTGTGGCTCTCAGAGGTGTTCACGAAGCTTCTCTGGAGAGCTTTTAGAAACCAGATTCCCAGTGCCCACGCAGGTCTTCTCAATGGGACTTTGGGGAGTGAAAGCCCATTGGATTTTGAAAGATGCTTAGAACTAGTTTAGATCATCTGAAGTTTACTCCAAAACCAAATCAATTTGTTGGAAAACTGGTTATTTGGACTACATTCCTTAGCTTCTAATAGATTGTATTTATGAAATTGTTCTTTGACCTTATTTTCTCAGGTAGAATTGAGTAACTTTATGAAAATTTCTGATTTAAGGTAAATTAGGTATTAAAGATATTGTCTACAAGTTCACTTTTGCAGCAGGCTCCTGGGCGAAAGTTCCTCTGAGACTTAAGTGTTATAGTTGAGGTGGAGGAAATGGCATAGGGGTTGACAGAGGGGGCGGAAAACAGTCATTTTTCCTGAGAAACTTCATTTTCTGGACTTTAAATGTGTAACTAATCAAGATTCTCCATTTTCTTCTGGTTTATCACAAAGCTCTTAATTCAAAGTTCAAGCTTAAAGTAACCAGTTTTAACAATGGTGGACATCTTTCTGCTGTACTTGTCTCTGTCTAACCTTGGTCTCATTTTATTTTTCAAATCATATTTTCCTTTGGGCTTCATTTCTTATTCTGCTTCCATTATTTTGATTTAGTATTCAAAATTGCATTACACTTTTTTATGGAATGATTAATAACAGAGTACAAGCAGACACATAACAGCAGTTGCATTTTTTTCTTTTCATAAAGTTCATTGTTAGACTTGGGAACAAATAATAGAGACTTGAGTTTGGAAAAGTATAACAGGTGGCAGATGAAGAAGCCTAAAATTAGAAATGTCTTCATATAACCTTTAATATTAGTGGATATTATCAATTATTAAACTCTTTTAAATATAATTATTACATTTATATGAAATTATGACTTTTTCCTGATCATTGCCACTCATATTACCTGGTTTATTTTCACAACTATTCCATATTATAACTAGCAGTATAATTATTTTGTTCATTTTAAAGTTGAAAACCCAAAGGGCCCTTGTCAAAAGGGCCCATGAAATTATTCTACCAATATGCTGGAGGCATTCAGGAATTCCTGTTCTGGCTCCACTGTTTATCGCTTAAGAACAAGTATGTCTGTAAAATTCATTCATTTAATATTTATTAAATGTGTGCAGTATAAATAGGTTTGTACCAAAGACCATGGTAAAAATAGAAAAAATAATGTATCCCCTGATTTCAAAACTTTTATAACTCAGGAGAAGACAAGGATATATAAACATGTAATTTTAAGGAAAAGACTAAACTAGCAATTATAAAAAAAGCAATTAAAGAGAAATTTAAGTAATGTTATTTTCTTAGTTGCTACCAAATTGATAAAGGTAATATACACATCAGATTCAAATCTGTTAAAGAGCAGTGGTATGAATATATCTTATCCTTTTGGATTACATATATTTTTACAAATATTCTGGAAGACAATACATATTAAAAGTCTCAAATATGTTCAAGCCTTGGGCTCTAACCTGAGGAAATAATCCAAGATGTATTTATGAGATTGTTTAAGGCTGAAGTATTTATAAGACTTTACATATGTGATCATAGACAAGAGAAAAAAATGATTAACAATGTTTATTTTTTGAATTTAAACTTTTATACTTATTGTAATATTCTAAGTTTTTATAGGATGGGGTGTTAGCTTTATAGCAAGAAAAAAAACCAATAAATGTAATTTTAAAATTCTCATTAGAGAAATGAGTTACTGAGTCCTGTGTAAAGCCAGATGTTCAGATGTTTAAAAATATCTAATTAGATGTACCCAATTTTATCTCTAGTTTGTTGCAGAAGGAAGGTGGCAGGAGAGGTTGGCGTTTGCATCCACAGACCCCCAGTGAGGATGAAGCAGTTAGGGCAATGAGCTACTTCAAGGAGGACTTGTAAGGGCAGCTACTGTGCACCACCTTCAGTAGGATGGAGTGGACTCTGATCTGCTCCTATTGCCGTAGTCATGTGAGCTGATGCAGCCCACCTGGGGGACAGAGACACTGTATTCTGAGTGTGGATGTCATGCCACAGCTGCTCCGGCCATCTGTTCTGCCTTGATTCACATTGTTTGTCATTTCCCTTGTGCCTTTTTGTAGACTGCTGTCCAGAACTCATTTTTAAGTGACTTCTCTGAGACCACGGATTGATGATCATAACAGCATCATTGTAATTCTTTTTTAGTTGGAGGACAAAAGAAAAGAAATCTCAGGAATGTATCAGCAACCCATGTAGGGCATTGAAAGTTCAATTGAAGAAGTTAATCAAGTTTTTGTGATCCCTTTGTTCTGATGACCTAGTTTAGTAACTTGAAGATGCTCGAGGGGGTATATTTGACCTAAATGTAGGGTAAAGTCTGGAGATATCGTTTAGATAGTACATAGACCTCAAGTGACAGCTAATAAGTGACATTTTCTGTCAAATTAGTCAATTATATTTTTTGTGTCTTAATTTTTCTTAACCTGATGCTTTACTTAATTGATGATTTTGGGTTTTTTTTAGAGCCTCAAAGATCAAAAAAAGTTTTAAATAAAAGAATCAATCACCTTCATTCGTTCATTGTTCAAACACCTGGGTGCATGCTTTGAGCCTGGTTCAGCGTAAGGTTGGAGATATAGAAATTAATAAAGAACATTCTTTCTCTGAAAGAGTGAATAGAGAAAAATAAGGTTTTTTTTCCTTTGTAAGGCTAAACAAACACAGGGAGAGGTTCAGCCACCACGTTCATTGAAGCAATGATTGTGAAGACTCGGTGGAAGAAAAGCACTGATGGATTTGTTATGGAAGGAGGGAGGGTAAATGAAAAGGGAAAGATGAGAAACTTAGAAGAGAACTGTAGAATCCTAGCATGGAAAACTATATGGGTTAACACAGTGTTAGCATCCGAAAGGGAAACCAACTGCCCTTCCCTTTGCCCTTCCCTTTGCCCTTCCCTTTGAGATTATCCAAAAGATAGCTTGGTTTTCCTGTCCCGGAGATCCCTGTGAAAGGTATCTGGAGACATTCCTGTAACAGCCCGCTGAGGTGTCTCATCGCCACTCTGGTGAAACATCCTGCTCCCAGTCCAGCCCGGCTTTGGCTGTGCAAGACCACGATGGTTTCTGCTGGGCAAGACCCACTTCCTCCTGTTTGAAAACAGCAACATCTGCAAACATTCAGGGTGCTTTGTGTGAAAGTGCTTTACATTTTTTACCTTATTTAATTATTTCAACAAGCCTCGGAGGGTGGGTGTTTTATTATGCTCATGTAATAGATGAGGCCATTCAGATGCAAGAGAATTAAGAAACTTGTGAAAAACTATTAAGCCATAAGGGACATATTTGGTTTAGGCTAATCTGACTCAAGAATCATGGTTTGTGGAACAGATTATTTTAAGAATATGAGTAATAACTACAGTTATCATTGCTACCATTCACCAAATATTTTTGGTTTTCTTCTTCCACAAGACTGTTAGGCTTGCATTTTCTAGCTTCCTCATGGCGCAGTAGGGCCAAACAACTAGCTTAGCCTATCAGTTGTGAGTGCCAGGTAATTGTTGGCAGTAGGTTCTTCAGAATTTCTCCCTCTCACTTAGCCTGGGTCTCTGACTGACCCTGAAAAACAAGATCCCCACTGACTCACAAAGGCCATAAGCAGGAAAAAAATACTTTCAGTTTTAATCCATTGATATTTTAGGAGTTGGTACCGCAGCACAAATTGGTGTGTCTTGACCTGCACAAACTTGCACTTGCACTTCTCATCTTTCTCTCTGGGCACTGGGATCAGGACTGAAAGAGGAACTCAGGACTTGTTCTTCTGAGTTGTTATTAGGATTATTAAGGATAATTTGAGAACGACTCTACCCGCATCATGAAATAAACATTATACATTCATTGAACAGTTAAGGCATGAATTTGTTACACTGGGAAACCCAGTGGTTATTCTGAAAATGTCCCTTTGATTGGACCCAAGCAGAGCGGACACAACCCCTGCTACGTGAGCTTTGCTACTGCAAAATCACCACTTCCTGGGGCTCTTTCCTAGGAAGACTGCGGTTAAATGTCAATGACTAAGAGTGTTCTAAGATGTGATTCCCATATCTGGATATAGTCGGAATCATATGGAGAGCTTCCAGAGAGCCGGATTCCTGGACCCCACTCCTAGATATTCTGAGTCAGAGTGTTTGAGAGGAGTCCAGGGAAAGCTTATTTTAAAAGGATGAAAGCCAAAACTTCAACTCCAAAAATCTTTCTTGGATATTACTGACCACAGCCAAGTTTGGCTGTTTTAAAATATTCTTCCACTTCAGACCCTCCCTACAAGCACTGATTTTGAGGCCCTCATGTAAGTTCTGGTTGGCTAAGACAAGGTTTTGATTCAAAGCTTTCAAAACAGGAATTTACCGGGGACCCAGGGAGCCAAGTCTGAAGAGACTGGGCTGCACATAAAGAGCTGAAAGTACTGCCAGCCCCGCTGTCTACTGCACTGTGGGAGGCCACTGAGCACAAACAGTCGGGAGGGCTTGCAGACCCTTTTATTTTCACGCTGTCAGAAACATACAGACAAAGCCTATGCATATTAAGTAGGAGTTTGAATCAAACAACCACTAATTTATTTTTTGGAGGGAGGAAGAATCTGTTTAATTTATTCACCTTTTTTTAACACTAAGAGAAAACAAACCTGGAGTTGGTGAGACCATCTGAAAGGCAGGACTCACACATGTATTTGAGTGACAAGCCACTATCCACCTGACATGCATCTCGGACATGTCGTAACCCCTAGGCCATTCCCAAGTTCTACCCCAGGTCACTTTAGACACAGATACAGGTCTCCTCCTGCCTCCTCTTCTCCATTCGAACATCTTTGCCATCACCTGAGGGCTTGATTCCCAGCTAAAGTCTCCTTGTGTTAAGATTTAACACCCTGGCCTTACAGGAGCCCTAAGCATGGAGCTGGTTTACCATTATCCTTGGAAATATTCTCTTCCTCCTCTTAAAGATTCTCAGCCTTAGTTATTTATAAACCAATGTACAGAATTAAATGATAATCAATGATAAATACAGTTTGGATTTATGAATCCTTATATTTTTCATTTTCTTTAGGAATTCTCAACCTAAGGAAAAGTAATCTTACCACTAAAAGCCTGCTACCAAGCTGTGTATATTTGTGAGTGTGTAACAGTCGTAGAGTTGGGTGGGGGGAGATGGGGGACTATCTTCTCATGGCATCTCCAGCTGGTGAACCCAATTAGCCTAGTGCAGCTGTATGTTACATTTCCTTCGTACCTCCTCTGTTTCGCATTGTTCTGGGCGTGGGATTTGTTGGTTTTTCTTAATGTTGACAAAGCTGATGAAAAGAGAATAAACAATCATAAAAGCACTCACAGAGCACATTGGTGTGTGTAAAACACTTTACAAAGGCTTTGGAGAAGATGAAGAAATTGACCTAACAGAAAGGCAAACAGCTAGAAGTTTAATGTCAGTTCTCTTATTTCTAAAAGTGCCTATCTGTTCCATCGCTAAGCTTTGGCTTCCTCTACATTTCCACCCCTCTTCTCCTTCCTGTCCTCGTTTTATTTTCGCCTCCCCAAGGTCACGTTGCTTTGCATTCAGGACAATTTACTTATTACCTAATAAGCAAGTACACGTGTATTTCTAAAAAAGATACAATTCCTTCCTTAACAACTGAGATCAGCTGTTGAAATGCAGGGACATGTGTGTACATATATCCCCCTATAGAATCACAAAACATAAAACTCTGAAGAAAACTGGAAACTATGCTTTGTTAACATGAAGCTCAGAAAAAGTTGCTAATCACTCTTCAGACTGCATGTATCTAAGAGGCAGAAAAAAACTAAGTGATAATAAAAGAGAGAAATGAAACACAACATCACAACGATGTTAACTTTAATCTCAATAACTGTTACTGTGTGAGCTACTTTAAGGAAACAATATAAGCCCGAAGATACATATGATTTCTTATCTATTACCTGGCTATTCCATAAAAGTTTATTCTCACTCCAATCTTTTACACAAACCCAGATTTAAAAGCCAAACATAACAACCTTCTTTGATACAATGGTTTTTTGTTGCTGTCATTGTCGTGTGTATGTGTGTGTGTTTTGTTAAAGCTTTCCCTTTCGGCTGGTGTCATAAATTGCTGGGCTTCTCTGTAAAGCACACTTGCAATGATGAGGATAAAGAAGCCTGGACCTCAAATGATTTGACCTGGTGAGAGAATTAGTCAGAAAGCATGGTAGCCTCCCTGAGCTTGGCGGGTGTGATTACCCATGGAGGTTCGCTGTGGTGGCTGGGCTTGGCCACACTAGCAGTGGGCGAATGACTGTCCTCAGTCTCAGGTAGATGGCAGTGTGGGTCCACTCAGAAAAGGAGAAAACTAGCGTATTGGGATGTAAAGTGAGGTTTTATTTTTCCCTGTCCCTGCTATCCCAGAAAAGGAAAACTGCACTCTCCCATGTCTCCCTACCTTTTCTCCCACCAACCCCACACTGCTGTTGGTCACGTTTCAATTTTTATTTTGTCAGGCACTGCGATATTTCCATACTTTTGAAAATAAACAACCTAGCCAAGTAAATGTTCCAGTGAAACTTAGACCCACAGCTCGAAGGCAGAGATGCCCGTTTAAGCTGAGTGTAAATTGGCTGATTTATGCCTTCTTGTGAGGAAAAGTGCTCACTGAGTTTTTTTGGACAGATTGCTATTGTTATGATAGATGATTGGTATTCTGACCCATTCCATCTGCTCAAAATAAGTGTATTGGTGATTTATATGATTATTAGCAGAATTGCTACGACCATTTTTGAAGGAGTTGAGCAAAGCAAGAGTGTAAATTGATGGGATGACAAAGGAGTGAAGGGCGAGTTCTGGTATTTTTGAGATTATCTTTTTTTGAGAAGATTATCTTTTGTGGCATTTTTGAGAAGATTATCTTTTGTGGTATTTTTGAGATTATCTTTTTTTGAGAAGATTATCTTTTGTGGCATTTTTAAATATTACAAAAGATGGGGGACCCTGATTTGCATGTTTCCCCAGTTATCAGAAATAATTTTATGAATTATTGAACCTGAATCTCATAGGCATGCATTACAATTTAAAAGATCAACAATAAAACAAAAATCAGCAAGCATGATTGCTGTGTTGCATCCAACATGAAGTGCAGTTAGATAATCTTACAAATATTTACATGAGTTTACTCTTTTGATGAATAGAAGTAACCTAGGCCAGGATGCTGGCATTGTGGGGATTCCATCCCCACTACCAATCAGAGCTGAGTTCGAACCTTGTCTCCTCCATTTCTTACATAGGTGGTTTGATCCAAAGAAATAGACACTCTGAGTCTTATCTCAAATATAGTCTTAAGTAAATTTGTGAATCAAACAAAATTAAAGTGGTTTCACACAATGCTTAAAGTTTTATTTCTTTTTCGACTCTTTTTAAAAATTCATTTATTTATTTATTATTGTATTTTTCCCAATTACCATTTACCCTCCTTTATCCTGTACCCCCACCCCTGGCAATCACCACACTGTTGTTTATATCCATGAGTCCTTTTTCCTTTTTGCTCGATCCCTGTACCCCCTAACCACCCACTGCCCAGAGCTGTCAATCTGCTCTCTATCTATGAATCTGTCCCTATTTTCCTAGATAGTTCAGTTTGCTCATTAGGTTCCACATATGAGTGAAATCATATAGTACTTGTCTTTCTTTGACTAGCTTATTTTATTTAACATAATGTTCTTCAAGTTCATTTATGCTGTCACAAAGGGTAAAATTTTCTCCTTTTTTACTGTTAGTATTCCATTGTGTGTATGTATTGCAGTTGTTTTATCCACTCATCTACTGATGGACACTTGGACTGCTTCCATACCTTTGCGATTGTAAATGATGCTGCAATGAACATAGCGGTGCTTATATCCTTTTGAAGTAGTGTTTTAGGTTTCTTCGGATTAATTCCAATAAGTGGAATTGCTGGGTAATAAGGCAGTTCCATTTTTAAATTTTTAAGGTATTTCCATAGTGCTTTACTCCACCAGTCTGCATTTGCACCAACAATGCAAAAGGGTCCCCCTCTCCCCACATCCTCATCAGCACTTGTTTGTTGATTTATTGATGTTCTGACTGGTGTGAGGTGAAATCTCATTATGGTTTTAATTTGCATTTCTGTGATGATTAGTGACATTGAGCATCTTTTCATATGCCTATTGGCCATGTGTATGTCCTCTATGGAGAAGTGTCTATTTAGGTCCTTCGCTCATTTTTTAATTGAATGGTTTGTTTTTCTGGTGTTGAGTATTATAAGTTCTTTATAAATTTTGGATATTAACCCCTTACTAGGTGTATTGGTGAATATGTTCTCCCATTCAGTGGGTTGCATTTTAATTTTGTTGATAGTTTCCTTTGCTGTGCAAAAACTTTTTAGTTTGATGTAGCCCCATTTGTTTATTTTATTTTTTTCTTTTGTTTCCCTTGTCTGAGGAGAAACAGGCCCCAAATAAAGAAAAAGAGAAGTCTCCAGAAGGAGAACTAAATGAAATGGAGGCTAGCAATTTATCAGCTATAGAGTTTAGAGTAGTGATTATAAGGATACTCAATAGTATGATAAAAGGTATAGCAACTATAAAAAAGGACCAGTCAGAAATAAAGAATGCAATATCTGAAATAAATAATACACTAGAAGGAATAAACATTAGATTTGATGAAGCAGACAATCAAATCAGTGATTTGGAAGACAAGGTAGAAAAATACACCCAAATAGAGCAGCAAAAAGAAAAAAGAATGAAAAAAAAATGAGAGTTTAAGAAAACTTTGGGACAACATAAGGCGTAACACATCCACATCATGGGAATAACAGAAGGAGAAGAGAGTGAGCAAGGGATCGAGAACCTACCTGAAGAAATAATGACCAAAAACTCCCCTAACCTGGTGAAGGAAAAAGAAACACAAGTCCCGGAGGCGCAGAGAGTCCCAAAAAAGATGGGCCCAAAGAGGCCTACACCAAGACACATCATAATTTAAATGGCCAGGCTGAAAGACAAAGAGAGAACCTTAAAAACTGCAAGAGAAAAGCAGTTAGTTACCTACAAGGGAGGTCACATTAGACTGTCAGCTGATTTCTCAACAAGAACATTTCAGACCAGAAGGGAGTGGCATTAAATTTTCAAGGTGTTGAAAAGCAAGGACCTACGACCAAGACTACTTTGCCCAGCAAGGCTGAAATTTAAAATTGAAGGAGAAATAAAGATATTCCCAGACAAAAAAAGCTAAAGCAGTTTGTTAACACCAAACCAGTATTGCAGCAAACGTTAAAGGGCTTGCTTTAAGAAGAAGAAAAAGGAAAATAGTTAAAAAATAAAATGGCAATAAATACATATTTATCAATAATCTTTTTAAATGTAAATGGCTTAAATGCTTCAATAAAAGGACATAAGGTAGCTGAATGGATAAGAAAACAAGATCCATATATGCTGCCTCCAAGAGACCCACCTCAGAATGAAAGACACACACAGACTAAAAGTAAAGGGATGGAAAAGATACTTCACGCAAATGAAAAGGAAAAAAAAAAGATGAGGAAGCAAAACTTACATTTGATAAAATTTTCTGAAGATTAAATGATTATGTATGTGTGAGCAGTAAAGCTTGGCCATCTGTATTAATTTGGGGTGGGGAGGGGCTCCAGTTTAGCACTCCTTAGCAAGGGTGCAATGTTCACATCAACCTTGCAGGTTCAAAACTCACACCTATAATCTTCCCGGCCCAAAGTGTTTTCTCCTCTGCTGTCCAATGGACTTTCCATATTAAACCCAATTTGCTCTCTCCTTAAAGCTTCTTCCTTTCATGTTTTAAACTCTGTAGGTCTTCATAGTAGGCACAGTTTGGTGCCTTGTTGAGTTGTCCCTTGAAAATCCTCCAGAGTCCATGCTTACCCCACAGGGGCCTGTCTCTGAAGTCAGTTCTTTTATTTTAACAGCTTTCTGCCCTCGACATTTCATCATTTCAGAGAAGCTAAATTTGAAAAATGGACCTGTGCCCAGGGAGTTTACACATCTCCATAAAATGTTTCATGTGCTAATGAATGTGTGAATGCCAAATACTGTAAGCAAATTACATAGCAACCTGCTCCCCAATGAATCAGAGTATTTTTATTTCATTTAAATGCATTAAAACAGCGATTTCCTGATCTTTCAAGTGTAAGTAAAAATTCTAATCCTTTTATTTTTATTATTTAAATCTGCCATTTGACATGCACTTTAAAAAAATAATGTACATTTTTTGGGCCTCTTTAATGAGAGGAATAATCCATTACCTAGTCTACTAATATGAGAAAAAACAACTAAAATATATAATTTTGAAAATAGAATTTTGACATACGGATATATTAAACATGAACAGAGTTCTGCACCAAGTTGCTGGTTAGTCAAAATAATATGAAATGTTTTTCTTCTTGGATCCCATTCAACCTTATGTTTTGGTTTTAGAATTTAATGGAAGTAAGAATATATTAATGAAGCCTCTGAATGCCAAAAGCAATGGAATTGTATTGAGCCATTAAAAGAGAAATCGGTAAGATATTACTGAGTATGAAGCCATTATAGATATATTCTTTGAATTTTATTCAAAATTATTCTACTTGGTGGCTATTAATAATACCTCATAATTTGCTTCTGAGAGAGGGAGATCACCAACTCTTGTATGGCTTCTAATCATTCCTAGAATTCCCTTAAATTGAGAAAATTGCCAAGGTTATACTTACCTGGCAATTAAGGAGTGACTGACTTGCGCCCATAAGGATATTTAAAAATGGCATGGTATTTTACAGTTCTTTTAAGGATATCATCTGAAATGAAAGGATTAACTTTTATCTCCCAAAACTCTTAAAACCAGCTGATAGTGGCATTAACAACCTGTCTCTGCCTTCTGCAATGGCTGATTTCTACTGGAGGAACTAGCCACTGTCCTAGGGGTTAGGTTAATTTAAATTGAGTTCAGTTCTACTGTCTCTGCTTCAAGTTCTCAGTCACTATAGGCTGTTTACCTTATTTGCTAGGCAATCTTTGTAGGGCTATTTGTCACTATGTACTTTTACCTCTGCGTGTCCCTCTGCTCCTCTCTCCCACACAGCACTGTTTGTCATTCTTTGTAAGCATGATCTCATGCTAGGAGTTTAATGAACAGAAAATATTATAAAGCACTCAGAGAAGATATAACAAATGTCTGGATTGCAAATGGATATTGACAGTGTTCACGAATGTTGGACTTTTTGTTTTATTTTCTTATGCTTAATCTATCTACTCCCTTCTTTCCCAGGGCTTGGAAATAATAGCCTTTTGAGGATGGACTTTGTCTGAGTCTACATAGTTTCTGGATTCTTAGAGCTACCTGTATTGTAATAGCTTAGGAATCTTTTATGGTCCAGGACAAGTACTTTTCAATGTTCATTTTTCTTCAGGGTTAACTTAGAGGGCAGATAGAAACATATTTATTCAGATTCACATCAGCAGGACATTTTTTCTCTGCCCTTAAAGCTTAGAAACTTTTCCCTAATTCTGATTCCCTTTTAGGGTGCTCCCCTAATTATAAATATATCAGAAAGTATAAATACCCCAAACCATCTGCATCAGAATTATTACGGGTTGCTTTTAAAATAACTGAAATCCTTGGGCTCCTTTCATAAATCTGCTGAGCCCGAATTTCAGGGAGTGGCCCAGGGAATAGAAATAGTTAAAAGCTTTCCAGGTGATTCCTATACACATTAGGATGTGTGGACTGCCACAATAAATGACACCATTAGCCACTCAATTGCTCATGCCAAACCCTGGCAGTCAATCCCTATGATTTTATGCCTCTCTCCCTCCCCACATTTAATCAGTAACCTAATCTACAAATTTACCTCTTAGGGATGTCATGATTATAAGAGACACCATCCAAGCCAATGATTTATAATCTGATTAGGTAGAACACTGAAGCATTAAATTAATTAATTCCTATGTGCAATTTATACTCTTTCCACAAAACTTAAAGATAAACACTCCTCAGGGAATTAGATGCTAAGTGGTTGAACAAGATGCTAAGTCAAAGCACACGAGGTCTAACCTACCAGATCCCTCATCCTTCCCCAGAGTCTAGCTCCCCTTACTTATTATTTTCTGATTACCTCTTCAAATCTCAAAATAGACACTGTGGCCTTCCTTATTCCTGTTTTTGGTCAAAATGTATTTTACTTTAGTACATTAAGGATCACAGCGTTAGTGTTCTGCTCCTAGGTGATGGAAACTAAGCTTCCAGAAGCTTAAATAACTCATAACATTTTATTTTTGTATACAGTAACAGAGAGTAGAAACTTGAGGCTGATTTTTCTTGTAATTGTATCTTTTGTTACCATTTGCTTGAATTGATTCCTGACAATTCTTTCACAATGACCATTGTTATAGTTAATGCTTCTGAATAAATTTCTTTGTTTTTCTTGTAATTGTTTGTTACTTAAAATCTTAATTTAATGCCATGTTTTTACTTGTTTATAAAATGTCCAACTTGATTTATAATATCTTAAAATTAACTTGTATTTTTTCTGATCATAATGAAATAATGACTAATGGATATACATTGAAAAACAAAAATATAAGGGAAAAATAAAATTAACTATAATTCTAGAAAATATGTGTCAATACCTAAAATCATGTTTAAAGAAGAGTCTATGAAACTCTATGCCTTTACTAAGCTAATAGGTCCCTATTAAGAAAAGTGGCAATGAATGTTTATTAAGCACATATTTTGTACCAGGCATGTGCTGAGAGCTGAGCATTTAGTAGTAGATAATTCACATACAGATGCTATAGAGTCATGGAAAGTACGGTCCTAAATTTTGCTCTATTTATTTTATATTTTTGTTTTGGCAGAAGTCACTATGGACATACCATTAAGGGAAGTGATACCATACATTAGTCTAGCTCCCTCACTCAGCAAACATTTATTGAGTACTATTTAGTCAGCATAAGTAACACTAGCTGCTTTAAGAAAACACCATAAAAATCTTAGTAGCTTAAAATAAGAAGAGCTCCTTTTTGGTTCATGTTTTAGCCTGTTGTAGGTTGGGCTCCTCTCCAAGGATTGCCCTGGGGATTCTGACATCTTCTATTTTGCGATGCCACAATTTTTAGTGTAGACCTTCATGGACAAATGTCAATTATCACATCAGATTATTGCAAAAACCAGACCTGAAGTGGAGTACGAGGTCTGTCCAGAAGGTATCCAGCCACATAATATGAAAAATAGAGACATTTATTGAAGAAGACACAAGACACAAGATACAAGAAACATTGTACACAGGACAATGACACTTTAGTTCCCGCACCTTGGGATCTCACACAATTCTCCCAATTGCTAGCAGCTGCCCTAGCATATTTTCCTGAACTTCATCGAAGGTCTGAAGTCTCTTCCCTTTCAAGGCAATTTTAGTTTTGGGAAAAGCAAGAAGGCACAGGGCACCAAATCTGGGCTATAGGGATGCTGGGTCGCCTGGGCGATTTGATGTTTTGCCCCTAAACTCTGCAGGAGACATAATACATGAGTGGGCGTGTTGTTGTGATGAAGCAGCCAATCGCCAGTTAGTTGCCCATAGCTTCGGCCTTCTGAATCATCTGAATAGTTTCTGCAGAGGAGTGTTCAAGCTTAAAGCAAAATTTGATGCGGATCTGTTGCTCTACTTGCTCAGTCATTTTGAATGTGATGGCCACACAGTACACATGCTCACTCGGTAGTGTCTACCACACCTACTGACTAGTACAAAGAAGTTGTTATTGTTAATGCATGTGCATTCCAGTCCACTCCCCTTGGCTGCCAGGTTACATCGATGTTACACAAACTGTTCTCGTTATTTAACAATGGCTGGACGTTTTCTGGACAAACCTTGTATGTTACATACAGTCATATTCTTTTAGTTAGATTTAGTCATATGGCCCCCAATCGAACTGTGAATCAGGGGCCTAGAGATAAGAGAGTGAAAAGGGATTCTGTGAATACTTAGCTTGGTCTCTGCAACAGCTCATCAATACTCATCTCAGTTACGCTCCCACATATAGAACATTTCCTATTCCCATTTCCTTCCTAAGAAATGCAACCCAAATTCTATCTAGTCGAAGTTCAGTATCACTGGGTCATGTATAGTCCTTTCTGTCATATTTGGTTGGCTTGATGGTGTAAAAAATAAAGAGACAAATGATTTACCACCCAATGTCTATATACAATTGTGGAGTGACTATAGAACAGAAGTAAACACTTACAGCAGAAAGGTGAAGAATGAGAACACCCCATGGTCCCTGATTCCAGCAATTCAAAGTCCCAGGGAACAGATACTGAGAAGGCATCCCACCTTGGGGATGGTATAAGAAAAGGAAATGCCCTAATTAGCATAAAAAGATTTTATCTCTGAAATGATTTTTAACAAGACAGATGTAAAATTTGAAAGATACTGAAAATGTCAAGCTTATGGTTTTTTTGAAAAGGAGATATTATTTGTAAAATGCCTAGAACAATGTCTGTCACATAATAGACATTTGTTCAATGTCAGTTCTTAAAAAGATTTTATTTGTTTATTTTTAGACAGAGAGGAAAGGAAGGAGAAAGAGAGGGAGAGAACATCAATGTGTGGTTGCCTCTCACGTGTCCCCAACCAGGGACCTGACCTGCAACCTAGGCACGTGCCCTGACTGGGAGTTGAACCAGCGACACTTGGGTTTGCATGCCAGCTTTTAGTCCACTGAGCCACACCAGCCAGGGATCATTTAACATAACTTAAGAGATCTATTATGTACTTTGGGCTGCAGGTAAAAAAAAAGAAGACTTATTCAAGCTGGCTTTAAAAATTAGGAAACTTATTATTATCTCAAAGCCCTGAAATCCAGACTCAGTCTAGACTTCAAAACCTGGCTACTTAATGGCCCCATGTTTTCTCTTGTCTTTGCTCTGTTGGAGGGCTCCTCATAAGAAGACTGCCAGCAGTAGCAGCAGCAGCACAATTTCTTGGTCACATACTGTGGGAAAAAAGCAAAAGCCTTGCCTTAACTCTGGGATTTCTTTCTCTTCAGTCTGATTGAACTAACTTTGGTCACATGCCGATTCCAAACCAATAACACCCCGAGGATAATGTGTGGTGATTGACTTGACCTCAGAGCTGCAATGAGCTTCACATCCTTTGAGTCACATGAGCCGTGTAAAGTAGTATATACCTGAGTAAGGCAGGAATTATGGCCAGGCAAGCAACACTAATGTCTATTTAATTTACTATGTGTCAAATATTTTGCTAATTGCTAGACATTTTGAGATATCTGTGACACCATTTATAACAAACAAACCCAAAACCTTCCTTGCTGAGGAAAGCTTAGGATGCTCTGAGAATGTATGGAAGAGACAGAATTAGAAGGAAGTAGTCAGGAAGGCCACAATAATGGAGGAACAATGGTCACTGTGGGGCAGTGGGATGTGAATAAGGAGGGAGAGAGTTCCAGCCAGAGGTGGCAGCTAATGAAAAATTCCAAAGACAAGTAGGCATAGGGAATACTGGAGAAATCCCAAGTACCTTAGTCCTACGCTGTCTGATTTGGTAGCTACTACCATATGTGACTATAGAAAACTTGAAATGTGGCTAGTGCCACATGTTGAAATGATATTTTTTACTGAGATATAATTGACAAAGAGCATTTGTGAAAGTTGAAGATGTACACCATGTTGATTTGATACATTTATGTATTGCAATTTGCCACCATAGTGTTAGTTAATACCTCCGTCACTCCTATAATTATATATATTTTTGCAGTGGGAACAATTAAGTTCTCTCTCTCAGCAACATATTATTGTCTATAATCACTATGCTGTGCATAAACTCTTATTTATCTACTGGTTGCAAGTTTGTACCCTTAACATTTTCCCAATTTTCCTACCCCCAGTTTCTGGTGACCACTATTTACTCTCTGTTTTTATGAGTTTGGCTTTTTTCATTCTACATATAAATGATATCATACAATTTTGTCTTTCTTTCTTTGACTTATTTCACTGAGCGTAATGCCCTCAAGGTCCATCCATATTGTTGCAAATGGTAGGACTTCCTTCTTTCTCGTGGCTGAATAACATTCTACTGAGTGTTTGTGTGCGTGTGTGTGTACCACACTTTCTTTATCCGAAATGATAATATTTTGGATATGAGGGGTTAAATATCATTTTTTAAAGATATATTTTATTGATGCCATTATATCCCATTATAGTTGTCTCATTTCCCCCCCTTTATTCCCCTCCATCCTGTGCTTTCCTTTCCCATCCACATTCCCCGCCTTTAGTTCATGTCCATGGGTCATACATATTATTTGGCTTCTACATTTCCTATACTATTTGTAACCTCCCCCTGTCTATTTTCTACCTACCGTTTATGCTACTTATTCTCTGTACCTTTCCTCCCCCTCTCCCTTTCCCACTCCCCCGCTGATAACCCTCCATGTGATCTCCATTTCTGTGATTCTGTTCCTGTTCTAATTGCTTGCTTAGTTTATTTTTGTTTTTGTTTTAGGTGTGGTTGTTAATAACTGTGAGTTTGTTGTCATTTTACTGTTCATAGTTTTTATTTGAATTTTCTTAGATACATCCCTTTAACATTTCATATAATAAGGGCTTGGTGATGATGAACTCCTTTAATTTGACCTTATCTGGGAAGCGCTTTATCTGCCCTTCCATTCTAAATGATGGCTTTGCTGGATAGAGTAATCTTGGATATAGGTTCTTGCCTTTCATGACTTGGAATACTTCTTTCCAGCCCCTTCTTGCCTGCAAGGTTTCTTTTGAGAACTCAGCTGACAGTCTTATGGGCACTCCTTTGTAGGTAACTGTCTCCTTTTCTCTTGCTGCTTTTAAGATTCTCTCCTTATCTTTAAGCTTGGCTAGTGTAATTATGATGTGTCTTGGTGTGTTCCTCCTTGGATCCAAATTCTTTGGGACTCTCTGAGCTTGCTGGACTTCCTGGAAGTCTATTTCCTTTGCCAGATTGGGGAAGTTCTCCTTTGTTATTTGTTCAAATAAGTTTTCAATATCTTGCTCTTTCTCTTCTCCTTCTGGTATCCTATGAGTCAGATGTTTGAATGTTTAAAGATGTCCTGGAGATCCCTAAGCCTCTCCTCATTTTTTTGAATTCTTGTTTCTTCATTCTGTTCTGGTTGAATGTTTATTTCTTCCTTCTGGTCCACCCCATTGATTTGAGTCCTGATTTCCTTCCTGTCACTGTTGGTTCCCTATACATTTTCCTTTATTTCACTTAGCATAACCTTCATTTTTTCATGTAATTTGCAACCATATTCAACCAATTCTGTGAGCATCCTGATTGCCAGTGTTTTGAACTGTGCATCTGATAGGTTGGCTATTTCTTTGTCACTTAGTTGCATTTTTTCTGAAGCTTTGATCTGTTCTTTCATTTGGGCCATTTTTTTTTTTTTTTTGTCTTGGAGCACCTCTTATGTAGTAAGGGGCGGAGCCTTAGGTGTTCACAAGGGTGGGGTAACCCATGTGACTGCCTTGTGATGCTGTATGTCAGGGAGGGGTCTGGGAGGGAACAATGTTGCTAGCTCCGATTTCTGACGGTTTTCAGTCACTTCCCTGACTACCCACAAGCGAATTGGGCTATTCTGGTGCTGATTCCCAGGTGGATGGGTTTGTGTGCATTCTAGGACCCTGTGGGTCTCTCTAATGAACTGTCCTGTGAGGCTGGGAGTTTCTCCCACTGCCACCTCAACCCCCACAGGAGTTTTCAATCAGAGGTTTGAGGCTTTATTTCCCTGTACTGAAACTCTGGGTTGCGAGGTCTGTCTCGCTCCCCAGTTTTTCCTCTTGGTTTATCTGCACATGAATGTGAGACTGCCTGGTCCGCCAGCTGCTGCCTTGCCAGGTCTGCCAGCTGCCACCTTGCTGTGAGTCCTCTCTGCCCGGCTGCCCTTCTCTGCCCCTCCTACCAGTCTGGATGAATGTTTCTTCTTGAACTCCTTGGTTGTTGGACTTCCATACAGTTCGATTTTCTGTCAGTTCTGGTTGTTTTTTATTTTTAAATTTGTTGTTGTCCTTCTTTTGGTTGTGCGAGGAGGCACAATGTGTCTACCTATGCCTCCATCTTGGCTAGAAGTGTCTAAATATAATTTTTAAAATCAATTAATCTGTTTTTAATAGATTAAATCAATTAATATAATTTTTAAAATCAATGAATCCGGGGCAATGTTGACTTAGACAGACTGAAATGAAAAGCACAAGGAGGGGTATGGAAAGAGGTGACTTTGGGGAATGAAGCAGGGACTGGCTCATGCAAGCATGTGAGTGCTGTGCCTATGCCATGCCATTTAAATGTTATTATTTTATCATTGGGGAGTCACTGAAGTTCTGATGTTTGTTTCAGTGAGTTAATTGGCTGATTTTGGAGAATGGATTGAAGCAGGTAAACAAACTGGCAAAGAGCCCAAGACAGAGTTGTAGTAGTTTGGGCAAGAAATGATGAGGCCTGAAAAAGGTAGCAGTGGGGATGATGAATGAACAGATTCAAGAAATAGTAAGGTGATAGAGTCAGTAGAATTTTATAACCGATCAGATGCTTGGGCAGGACTGTGGGACAATGTAGTGGGACTTGCAGTTTTCTTCCTTGGGTACCTGGGATCCTGTGTTCATTGGTGCAGAAAATACATAAGAGGGAGATAATTTGGGGTCAAAGTTGACAAAAATGCCATGTGGTAGGAGAGGGAAGAGAAAATAAAACACATGACATGAACAGTAGAGATCAGGGACGGTTGTCTGCCATGCCCTCACTGGCACAGCCTCTTTGGAATAGAGTCAAAATGAGTTGTAGGGGCAGTGTTTTGGATACCTAGTATTTTATTTTATTTTATTTTCTTAGGGTACTAGTCTTCTAAGTTATTGCCTGTTGTGGGGGTTTCGTACTGGCTGAAACCCATGGGTGACCGCAACTCGATGCGTGAAAGAATCTCATACCGAGACACACGGGGAAAGAGAGTCCGGGGCCATGTGACCAATTCCTCCATCTCAGGAAAAGGCCTCGTGGGTCGCTTAGCTGGGGTTTTTATTAGAGGCATTAGGACATATTTACATTGGATTGATTACTCATGGGATTAAGCAGAACAGGGGTAAGATTACTCATTAGCAGGGCATTAGGATGTAAATTCAGGTCCGGTGGCAGACGGGACTAGGTTAATATAATATGCAGGGCTCAGCAAGCCAGAATTTTTTAAGATACATCTTTGCCAAATTCCTATTAGAGAATTCCCATTCCACAGATATGATCCACACTTGTTCACACGGGAATCACACGGAGCTGTGCTCAAAATGCGTAAATTCTCATGACTACGTGTTAACACGCGTGTGGAAATCACTGCCACAATTGCCCGTTCTGATATTGGGACAAAACATATTTTTATCCCTTAGTTTCTCTAATAAGTTAGCTTACACTCTGACTTTTATTAATGAGTAAGGAATCCAAGTTTCTAAGAGTTTCTCGGTGTGCCTCATGATAATTAATGGGCAGGTAATTTTAGTTTTTGCTCACATTAGAAACTAAATCATCTCTGTGCCTTTTGGCATTATCAGTAAAGTTTTAGCTTGTCACAGCAAAATGTCTGGCCTGTTCTCAAAATTCTTTTCAGTTGCTTGGCTCAAAATGGAAGAGGATTTAGAATCCTAATGATTTTGTATGTTTTATTGCCAGGTATCCTCAGCTCTATTATATAGCTACCTATGTTTGCATATATAAACATGACTTTATTTTCCTCGAAAGGTATTGAAAGACAGAGAGATTTTTATGTCCCCTTTGTTGTTTCAATTCATTGATGGAACAGCTGTACCAGCTGCATCAGGTGACAGATGCATGTGCCTGACAGAGGCTGCTTTAGAAAGCGAAGCTCTTGGAGGTAGGGAGGTCTTTTGGTTATAATAGTAAATTTTCCTGAATCACTCTGACCGGGGCTTTGTTATTTTTTGAACCAGTATTTCATCAAGGCAGAGATGAAAATCATAGTTTTTCTTTTCATTATTTTAGACAGTCAGTCAACAAGATCTACAAGCATATAAGGGATTCTCAGGAACAAACAGAAAGACAGTTTTATTGATGATGTACCTTAAAAAAGCCTTCTTTCTGTGGCTAACCTAAATCCAGCAAATTATGTGGCCTTTTATTCTGAAATGAGTCTTTTTCCTCCTTCAGTACTTGTAATATAGTCTCATAATAACCAAGAGAGCTTTTGTGGGTTGAGCATGTACCACATTTTAAGCACTTTATACACATGCAGTTTTCTGATCCTTAAAGCAATGATACCAATTAGGCATCATTATCTGCATTAAAACATTTTATATTGGACTTCAGGTACAAATACTTGGACTTAGTAACATCTCTAATTCTAAACATAATCTTAATCATTGGTAAATAGAGCTCTCTTTTGCTTGTTTGTTTTTGTCATATCATAAATGCTCATGAACAATGAAACTAGGACACTAATAGTAACTTGCATATCATATGTAATATTCTGCATTCCTCTCCTCTTACTCCTCCCACGTGAGAGAACCTCTATCTTGACTCTGAAACTAAAGCTAAATCTAGATCTAAATCTGTTTAGCAAATGGTTTAGAGATAATCGAGTATGCAAACATACACAAAACTTAAACCCTTACTACACTATACACAAAAATTAACTAAAACAGATTAAATGTAAGCACTAAAACTATAAACTTCCAGAAGAAAACCTAGAAAAAATTTTTCTGACTTTGGGTTAGGCAAAGGGTTCTTAACTATGGCACCAAAAAGCACAGCTGTAAAAATGAAAAAATTAAAATCACTAAAATAAAAAATGCTATAGTTAAACAGAAACCATTAAAAAGAAAAGTATAGCAAAAATATTTGCAAACCCTAAATACAATAAAATACTTGTATTCCAAATATGTAATTGAATTTTTAAAATTCAATAATAAGAAAAATCAATACAAATAAAATTGATCAAAAGACTTGAAAAGACATCTCAGGGAAGAAGAAACTTCATTAGTAATGAGAAGAATACAAATTATAACCACAATTAAATAACACTTCACATTCACTAGAATTAGCATAATCAAAAAATCAGACAATATCAAGTGTTGGTGAAGATGCTGAAAAACAGAAACTTCATAATAGAGGGTAGAAAAATAAAATGATGCAGTAACTTTGAAAAATTTTTGGTAATTGCCTACAAAATTAAAAAAAAGACTTATCATATAGCCCAATAATTCTATTATCAGGAATCTTCTGAAGAGAAATAAAGATAATAGTCTATACAGAGAATTGTACTCAAATGTTAATAGCATTATTCATAGTAGCTTAAGCAAACCAAATACCCATTAAATGGTTAATGGATAAAGGAAATGTAGTAAATGGTTAATGGATAAAGGAAATGCAGTGGGATATTGTTCAGCAATAAAAAGGAACAAAATACTGAGACATGGTACAACATGAATAAACTTTTAAAAATATGATAAATGGAGGCCAGGCACAAAAGAGCACACATAGTATGATTCTGTGTATAAGAAATGTCCAGAAAATGCATTTATATAGAAATAGAAAGCAAATCAGTGGGTATTTGTGCCTGGGGGGTAAGAATGAGTGAAACTTGTCAGAGAACAGACTAAGGGAATTTTTATTTTGAGTGGTGATGAAAATGTTGTAAAACTAGATTGTGGTGATAGTAGCACAACTCTACAAATTTGCTATAAAATACTGAATTGTAAAAGTATTGAATAAATGTTTTAAATATCTATAAGACAATATATATACATATAGATATAACAAAACTATATCTGTACATCATATATATTTATATATGCTACATACTTTTTAATATCATTTTGTCATGAGTGTATGCATCTCTAACACAGTTTTGTTGCTTTTAACCTTTATTATCATGTTGACAAGAGGATCCAAGATGGCTGCAGAGTAGCTGGAAGCTCTGGTCTACTTGCTCCCAGGCCCGGATCAGTCTTGTAGCTAAACACAGAGCAATCAACTGAAAAATCTATTAGGGAGTGAGTGAGAGTGTGTGAGTGAGTGAGTGCATATGTGGATGAGAGTCTGGGGAGTGTGCACGTGTGGGCAAGAGGGCACCCGTGAGCAGGTGGCCCAGCCTCTTCTAGTGGGGCAACTGCTGCTGCTGCTGCTGCCCAACCCAGCACTTCTGGCTGCACAGATTCTGGGTGGTTATGGATTGGCTCAGGAGCTGTGAGCTCTAGGGGTGAAGAGAGACAACAGGGGAGGTTCTGGCAGCAGAAATAGCGCAGTGGGAACAGGCCCACCTGAGGCTGAGAATCACTGGAGAGAGTGGGGAAAGCCCCCCGCCACTGCCCTGTGTTATCATATCGCTACAGGAATCTTCGCAGAACCATCCAGGAGGGATACAGAGAGAAACTTTATCTAAAACTGTTGGAGGCTCTGGCAGGCTGTGGCCAGCCCTGACCAAGAGATACTTGGTGTTTTTTGGGGAGGGGGAGCATGTGGAGAACAAGCCCCCTAAGGTTTGCTGCTGCTGTGTGGGAACCACACAGAAACTCTTTTAAAAGAGGAGCAGAGGAGAGACTTGAGGTTTGGCAGGGACCTGGTGCTCAAGTGCACATGCAGCTCTGCCAACAGAGAACTCAGAGGGACAGAGTCATGCTGAAGGGATTGTGGGACTCAGCCCAGCATGGCTGGCATGTAGGAGACTCTGCAGAGGGGAGAGTCTGGGTCTGAGTCTCCTGTAAGAGAGTGACTAGGGACTGGTCAGCAAGGGGGTTCCACTCACAGACAGGTGAGCCCAACCCCCTTATCTGCTTCCATATGGCCACTGTAATAAACAAAGATAAACAAAATTAACAAGCCTTTAACCAGACTCATCAAGAAAAAAAGAGAGAGGACTCAAATAAATAAATCAGAAATGAAAGAGGAGAAGTTACAATTGATACCACAGAAATACAAAGGAAATTTGACAACCTGGGTGAAATGGACAAATTTCTAGAAACATACAATCTTCAAAACTAAATCATGAAGAAGCAAAAATCCTGAATAGACTGCTAACAACTAGTGATATTGAATCAATAATCAAAAAACTCCTAGCACACAAAAGCCCTGTACCAACAACTTCACAGGCAAATTTTACCACACATTTAAAGATCTGACTCCTGTCCTTCTCAAACTATTCCAGAAAATTCAAGAAGATGGATGATTTCCAAACTGTTTTTACAAGGCCAGTATTATCCTAATTCCAAAACCAGGTAAAGATACTACAAAGAAAAAAAAACAAAACAGAAAACTACAGGCCAATATCTCTGCTGAACAAAGATGCTAAAAACCTCAATAAAATATTGGCAGTTTGGATCCAGTAATACATTAAAAATATCATATGCCATGATCAAGTGGGATTCATCCCAGGAATGCAAGGATGTTACAGTATTTGCAAATCAATAAATGTAATACAGCAGATAAACAAAATGAAAGACAAGAATTACATGATCTTATCAATAGATGCTGAAGAAGAATTTGATAAAGCACCCATTTATGATAAAAACATGGAGCAAAATGAGAATAGAGGGAACATACTTGAACATAATAAAAGCCATGTATAAGAAACCTACAGCCAACATCATACTCAACAGGCAAAAACTAAAAACTTTCCCCCTAAAATCAGGAACAAGCAAGGGTGTCTGCTTTCACCACCTTTAACCCATGCAGTATTGAAAGTCTTGACCACAGTGATCAGACAAGAAAAAGAAATAAAAAGCACTCAAATTGGAAAAAGAGGAAGTAAAATTATTATTATTTGCAGAAGACATGATAGTGTACATAGAGAGCACTAATAGTTCCACCAAAAAACTACTCGACTGTTGCATATTTTGACCTGCAAAATCCGTGGGAGGGATCGCCCTGATTGCGTGAATCAATCTTACCCAGAGACATGCTTGGAGATGAGAATCCAGCAGCCACGGGTCTTTCCCATCACCTCCATCTTGGGAAAAAGACCTCGTGGGTCACTTAGCCGGGGTTTTTATTAGAGGCATTAGGACATATTTACATTGGATTGATTATTCATGGGATTAAGCAGAACAGGGATAGTTTTACTCATTAGCAGGGCATTAGGATGTAAATTCAGGTCTGGTGGCAGACAGGACCAATGTAATATAATATGCAGGGGTCAACAAGCCAGAATTTTTTAAGATACATCTTTGCCAAATTCCTATTAGAGAATTCGCATTCCACATATATGATCCTCACTTGCCTACATGGGAATCACACGGAGCTGTGCTCAAAACGCGTAAATTCTCATGACTACGTGTTAACGCGTGTGTGGAAATCACTGCCACACTCGACCTAATAAATGATTTTGGCAAAATATCAGGACACAAAGTCTATATTCAGAAATCAAAGGTCTTTTTGTACACTAACAATGAAAATTCAGAAATAGAAACTCGGGGAAAAAACCTATTTACTATAGCAAAAAGAAAAATAAAGTACCTAGGAATAAATTTAACCAAGGAGGGAAAAGACTTGTACTCAGAAAACTATGGACCACTGAAGAAAGAAATTAAGGAAGATACAAACAAATGGAAGCATGTACCGTATTCATGGATTGGAAGAATTAATATCATTAAAATGCCCATACTACCTAAAGCGATCAATAGATTCAATGCAATCCCTATCAAAATACCAATGGCATATATCACAGACCTAGAACAAATATTTCAAAAATTTACATGGAAAAAATGACTCGAGTAGCTACAGCAATCTTGAGAAAGAAGAACAAAGTAGGAGGGATCACAATACCTGATATCAAACTATACTACAAGGCCACCATAATCAAAAGAGTTTGGTGCTGGTATAAGAACAGACACATAGATCAATGGAGCAGAACAGAGAGTCCAGAAATAATCCATGTCACTGTGCTCAATTAATATTCAACAAAGGGGGCAGGGACATAAAATGGAGTAAAAATAGCCTCTTCAATAAATGGTCCTGGGAGATCTAGAATGGTACATGCAAAAAAATGAAACTAGACCACCAACTTACACCATACATAGTGTACACTCAAGACAGATAAACACATAAAATACACATAGAATAAACTCAAGACAGATAAAATATTTAAACATGAGCTTCAACACCATAAAAGTCCTAGAGGAAAACGTAGGCAGTAAAATTTCAGATATCCCATGCAATATTATTTTTGTCAATACATCCTCTAGAACAACGGCAATAAAGGAAAAAAAGAATGGGACTGCATCAAACTAAAAAGCTTCTGCATGGTTAATGAAAACATCAGCAAAATGAAAAGGGAACCAACCATATGGGAAAACATATTTGCCAACAATACCTCAGATGAGGGTTTGGTCTCCAAAATATATAAAGAACTGATAAGACTCAACACCAGGAAGAAAAACAATCCAATTAAAAAATGGGCAAAGGACCTGAACATACACTTCTCCAAGGAGGACATACACAGGGCCCACAGACATATGAAAGGATGCTCAACATCACTAGCCATCAAAGAGATGCAAATTAAAACCACAATGAGATACCACCTCATATGGGTCAAAATGGTCATCATTAACAATTCAACAAACAAGTGTTGGAAAGGATGTGGAGAAAAGGGAATGTTCGTGCACTGTTGGTGGGAATGTAAACTGGTGCAGCCATTGTGGAAAACAGTATGGAATTTCCTTAGGGAACTAAAAATGGAACTGCCTTTTGACCCAGCAATCCCACTGCTGGGGTTGTACACAAAGAATGCTGGAACAGCAATTCAAAAGAACCTATGCACCCCTAGGTTCATAGCATCGTTATTTACAATAGCCAAGAGCTGGAAACAGCCTAAGCGCCCATCAGTAAATGGGTGGATCAAAAACTGTGGTACATTTACACAATGGAATACTATGCAGCAGAAAGAGAGAAGGAACTCCTACATTTCATGAAAGCATGGATATAACTGGAAAACATGCTAAGTGAAATAGGCCAGGCAATGAAAGACAAATACTACATGATCTCACCTATAAGAGGAACCTAATGAACAAAACAAACAAATGAACAAAATATAGCCCGAGGCATGGAAACAAGAAACAGACTGACAGTGATCAGAGAGGGGTGGTGGGGGATAAGGGTGAAAAGAAGGGAAGGGACTAGTCAAAGAACGTGTATGAATGACACATGGACATGGATAACAGGGTGGGGATTGACTGTGGGAGCCAGGGGGGTGGGATGGGCAGATGAGAGCAAAGTGGAAAAAACTGGGATAACTGTAATAGAACAATAAAATATTTAATAAAGATTATCATGTTTAATGTAATCTTTTGGCATATACTTTTATTTGCTCAATGTTATACTATTAATTTTTTGTTTGTAGCTGTGTAGCTATGATTCATACAATAATCCGTCATATAAATAAATATTTTCTTACATAAGTATTTTACCAATGATTTTTGCTATCAAGAAAAGTATTGTCATGAAAATTGTTACACATGTTTTGTGATGTACATTTGTGATTTTTCTTTTCAATCTATAAAAACTTCTTGATATTTGTTACCAGACACTGGATACTCCTTGAAAGTACTGTAAATGGTATGTTTTTGTTTGCTTTGTAGTCTGTCACTGCTGTATAGAAGCACAACTGTTTGCATAATTTGTCTTACGTCTAGCAACCCTGCTGAGTAATTTAATTATTTTGATCAATTTGTATTTACTTATTATTTTAAATTTTCCATTCAGTTTATAATCCTGGCTTTATAAAATGAATTAAGAAGAATTCAATATTTTTTATTGTCTGAAGGAATTTAAGATTGGGATGAAATTTGCTTTGCAAGTTTGATAGTATCTACTTGTAAAATCATCTTAGTATTTCCTCCATCTAAACATTATAAAACTATTTTTTTCTGTAATAGCTATAGGACTATTCACGCTAATATTTGCTTGATTCAATTTGGTATTTTAATTAATTACTATAGGATATATTTAGTATTGGTATTTTCTTATAAAACTTTCTTTTATCTGTAGATTTGTTCATTTTATCATTTATTATGTCTTTTTAAAAGTGAACTTTCTTTTTTAGAAGTTTTAGGTATATAAAAAATATAGAAAATGCAGAGAATTCCTATAATACTCCTTCCTCATTCTTATATAATTCCTTCTATTATTAACATCTTATATTAGTGTGGTTACAACCTAATTGATATGTTATTATTAACTAAAGTCTGTAATTAACATTAGAGATCACTCTTTATGTTGTATAGTCTTATGGGTTTAAACAAATTTAAAATGTCATCGATCCATGATTATAATGTCATACAAAATACTTTCACTTATTCATCCCTTTCCTCACCTTTCCTTGAATCAATGACAATCACTGATCTTTTTACTGTCTGTACAATTTTCCAGAATGTCATATAGATGGAAACATATAGTATATGGCTTTTAAGACTGACCATTCAAAACTTTTTTCTTTTCTTTTTTTTTTATTTAAAAATCCTGTTTGTTTTTTTTTTTTAAAGATTTTATTTTTATTTACTTTTAGAGAGAGGGGAAGGGAGGGAGAAAGAGAGGGAGAGAAACAGCAATGTATGGTTGCCTCTCACATGGCCCTCACTGGGGACCTGGCCCGCAACCCAGGCATGTGCCCTGACTGGGAATCGAACCGGGACCGCTTGGTTCCCAGCCCGCGCTCAATCCACTGAGCTACACCAGCCAGGTTTTCTCTTTTTTTCTTGATTAATTTCTCCAGTCTAGTTTATTTTATTAGTCTTTTCAGAAGACCAACTTTTCACTTTATTGATCTTCTCAATTCTCTTCTATTTCATCAATTCCCAGTCTCTTTTAAATTTCTTTCCTTCTATTTGTCTTTAGTTTCTTGATGATTCTAATTTCTTAAGTTGGATTCCAATACAAATACATAATACTAGTGTAGATGTTCCTCAAAACACCACTTTAGGTACAGTCCACAAGTCTCGATATGTAGTGTTTTCATTATCAATTAGTTCTAGATCATTATATTTTCATATGAGTTATTTTGGTACATATTTGTTTGAATTTCAAAATATGTGGGAAATATTTTCCTTTAGTCATTAATTTTTAACTGTTTGCATATAACCAAGAAATAGAAATTCTGTTTTTTACCTGTTCTTTGACATTTGTAGAGACTTGCTTTATATTTTAGTATGTGATTAATTTACATAAAATTATTTATATTCTTGTGAAGCAGGTTTATTCTCCAATATATAAGTTCAACATTCTACTTATGTCTGTGTATATATCAAACTTCTTCATTGTGTTTAGATTTTTCACATATCTATTTAACCTGATTAGTCTGTTGATAAGTGAAAAAGTCACATTGAAATCTCCCACTCTGCTAATGAACTTATCTATTTATAACTGTAGCTCCATGATTTTATGATATAACATATAGAAGGCATTTTTAGTTGTATACATGTTTAAAATTATTATACCTTTCCTCATAATGAATGGAAACTTTTATCAATATGTAAAAATCTTTTCTATCCCTTATGAACATATTTTGAATTTAAAGCCTATTTTGTTTTAATATTAATGTAGCTAGACTGTTTACTTTCTTTAGAATTTTGCTGTTATTGTTTTTTGCATCCCTTTAATTTCAACGTCTCCTAATTGTTATTGTTTAAATGTCTCTTGCACACAGTTACTTTTAACCCAACCTGATGATAATTGCTGAGTTTATTCTTCTCATATTTATTGTGATTATTAATATATTTGGATTTATTTATACTATCTTTGTTTATTGTTCAATTGTCCTACCTTTTTATTTCTTATTAGTACTCTTTAAAAAAGAATTGATGTATTCTTACCTTAAGGCACAAATTTTTACCTATTATTTTCCCATTTTACAATCTCCAAACTGTTAATATTATGTGACATTTTAATTTTTCATTATTATAGAAATACATTTTGGCCTTTTAAAGTTTTTAGGCAAATACATACTTAATTATATTATCTCTAT
>PVJI01012003.1:0-53620 GCA_004026765.1 Micronycteris hirsuta | reverse complement strand
ATAGCCAGGGGGGAGGGGGGAGGGGACAAAGGGGAGAAGGGTTTTCAGGAATCACTATGTAGGGCACGTGGACAGAACCAAGGGGGAGGAGGGAGGCTGGGGAGGGGGGTGGGGTTGGAGGGGGGGAGGAGGGGAAGAGAGAGGATGCAAATAACTGTAATTGAACAGCAATAAAGTAATTATTTTAAAAAAAAGTCATTGGTTCAAATCCCAGCCAGGGCACATGCCTGGGTTGCAGGCCAGGTCCCCAGTAGAGGGCATGCAAGAGGCAGCCACACATTGATGTTTCTCTCCCTCTCTTTCTTCCTCCCTTCCCCGCTTTCTAAAAATACATAAATAAAATCTGAAAAAATCTTGTAGTATTTTCAACAATGATAATAAAAACAGCTATGCTTTTTCTGATTTAAGTCAAAAATATTAAGTGACTCATTTGTTAGATTTTATCTCAATTCGGTGATCTTGAACTCTTAAAATATTTGAATTAGTTTTTAGAAGAACACTTCTGTTTAGCACATTAAAAGTATTACGTACAACACAATTTTCTTAATATGTGAAAAGTTTAGGAACATTCAATTTATACAAAGCACTTATTTATCTGTAAACCAATCAAAATAGATCTTTAAAAGATTTTATAATCTAATTTTATACCATCCAGAGGTAGAAAAAATAGCAATCACACAATGAAAGACAAAGGCCTTTCTGCATTACATATAAACATACAGATAGACAAATAGACAGCTTATAGCTTTAATTGTAAAATTTCAGCCATGGGTTAAGTGTAAACACAGAATTATAAAACTCACTGTTGTATATCAAAGAGCTGTTCTTTTCCAGGTGGCATGGGATTCTTAATTGATTTAAACTCAAAATAAACAGGAAAAAACACCAACCAGCTCCTGTCACCTTTCACCCAACAGAGATAAGATCTCTACACAAACCATTAACGTATTTACAGAGATCACTGAATGGTCAGGCCATGAAAATCAAAACAAGGCACCGCCAGAAATCAAGCAAGTACTCCAAAATACTCAAAATCAAATCCTTACAGTACTAGCAGCAGGCAAGAATCCAGAACAGAGGATCTGGAGCTGGACTCACTGTTGGATGCCTACATCACCACTCAGGAGAGGAACACAAAGGGCTCTGAGTGGTTTTGTTACCTGGGTAGGGTAAACACATATCTGAGGGTGAGATTTAACCAATTCTAGTCATGGCAACAAAACTGCGAAAGAGAAAATGTCAGACCATTAAGGAGTTGATTTTATTTGGGCTATTGCAATAGAGAGAATGTTCATGAATGAGGACTATATCAAAAAAGAGGGGGGAATCTTGGAGTGGGTCTTATCTGAGTCATTTAGAAAGGGCTGAGGTGGGTCTTGTAATTTGTGAGCAAAGAGCGGTCCTTTGGAGTTAGCCACATCTGAGAACACAAGAGGATCATTTACAAAAGGGTAAGAGGTTTTCCAGAATTACAGGGCTCAAAGTAAAGTTCAATATTGTCAGGTTTGCTGACTATGTTTTTTTTTTCCTCTTTATCCTAAGAACAATGGGAAGTCATTGAGGGTTTAAGTAAGGCTATGACAGGGTCACTTGACCTCAGACAGTGTGGTTCTGTCTTCCTACTTGCAGAATGTTCCTTCCATCCATGCTCCCTGCCCAAGTTTTTAGAAGATGCTGGATTCTGAGCTTCCCAGTGCTGTGATCCCTCTGCCTCACAGAATGCCCAGTGGCAACACCAGGCTGCCTCTGTCACTCAGGATTTCAGACTATTTTCAAGTTTTACTGTTGCAGATGGAGACAGAGTCCAGGCTCTTGATGATCACGAACAAAGAATTGCATGGACCACACAAACAAAACTAAGCAAAGCAAGCTAGAGAAAGTTTCTGGCATCAATATTGATAAATCCTCTGAGAAACAGGAAAAGGCCTAAAACCAGGAACACCCACCAGAGCCAATGCTGACCATCAAAATGTCCAGGGAAGTAAATGGAAAACCTGACAATAGGGACCCACTTAATCAGAGACACCAAATCCTGAAACAGCCCCATACCTCTCTGTGCGCCAACTAAAGTGGTCATGCAATGAGAAAGGAAAAACCCAATCCAGTTAGAGAGGAGAAAGCACATCATTACAGTATGTTAGGGATCATCTCAAAAGTTCTGAGTCAATTCTTTCTCTGTTCCTAATAGCTAATCACTAACCTGTTCCCAGCCCTTGGCCTAACCATCATGAAATAAGAGAAAAATGAAAAATGGGATAGGGACTGTAATCACGCAGAAAGCGTCAAGAATTGGATTTTACCAATTAAGAATTATGTGCCGAAATGCAGTCATAACGAAAGTTACACTAAAATATTTGATTATAACACATATCTTACAAATTCCAAAGGCAAAATCATCCTGACTCACAATATCCTCATTTCTTCCAGGAACCAAAGGGATAGTACCTTCAGCCTCCGTTCTCTGGGCTTCATTATCCCAAGATACAGGAACGGGCTGTCTCTGGCCAAGGAATGGCTCTCTTCTATTGAATGGTTACAGGCTTTATAGGGCTTTTACTTAAGCTTCTACACATGCGATTCTCCACAATCCGTGATTGCCCACTCGGGGAGGAAACCACAATGGTAATTATTAGCAGGTGTCACAAGGCGATTCTCGGAAATCAGGATGCTGACTGACGACAGCTGCAGTGTCTCAGGATTTCCTATTCTATCTCCTGCCTCATTAACACTCATCTCATCTCACACACCCAGCAGCAGAATCTTCCCCATAAGGCCTATCCCACCATGATGAGTGTTGAACATTCAGGGATCACAAACTGGTCTACAAGAGCCAGCTAGATAGTCTAAATAAAAGAAGCATACCTGGTATAACACAACAAATAAAGAAATGGGGTACTGTGAAAAACCGGAAAGTGCAGATCGTGGCCAAATGTGGCAACTACTACTCAGTATACCTAAATATTTTCAAGCAGGCAACTTGTTCTGTGTTATCTGATCCTTTTATTTTCAAGTTTATGAATTTGTAATTGTGACCAACTGGTTCCAATGTTTTAAAACACTGTTCAAGTCACATAAGTTGTGAATGCTGAATTTGGCCTTCAGATTGCCACTTGGCAACTTCCACTCTCATCCCCAAGGAGATCCTGACCCTCTCAGCTGCTCCCCACCCCATCCCAGCTGCCAACAGAGCTCCGAACCTCTCTGTTCAGATGTCATCGGCCCAAAAAAGAATTACCCTGCAATGGTGCACTAAAAGCAAATCACCTGTAGGTCACTTCTTGGCCCACGAACATTAGTATCCACATTTACTTGTTAAGCCAGCCCCATTCAGAGAATAGGTCCACCTCAGTCTACCACAGACAGTGAGTGAAATTGCAATACACACAGCATCAGAGGCTTCATCAGCGTCCCTGGCAGGGGCTGGACTATAGGACAATCTGGTGACCACTGATCTCACAAAAGTTAGGAAACAAGACATTTTCCAACTGAACTTGGGCGAGGTTCAGCTCTTTCCCTCTTCACTCTTCCTAGGAGAAGTAGGCAAGAAGAACAGTAGTAGAAACGGTAGCTCTGACTACTGTGGCTCAGTTGGTTGGGTGTCATCCCGCAAAGTGAAAGAACGTCAGTTTGATCTCCAGTCAGGGAACATGCCTGGGTTTCAGGTTCAGTCCCCTATCAGGGCATGTACAAGATGTTTCTCTCAAACATCAATGTTTCTCTCCTTCTCTTTCTCCCTCCCCCCTTTCTAAACATAAATAAATAAAATCTTTTTAAAAAACAAATAAATAGCATACAAGCCCTATGAGAACCTACCAACCGCAAGGCAGCTAGCCTCTGGCAAAGTATAGGTCCTGGAGTTCAACTTCTCCTGGGTCACTTTTCCAAAATTTACCTAAGGTCCCCATATTCTGAATGGAAAACACTGAGACCTGGAGTGGCAACCTATCGTGCCCAGGGTATTTCAGACCTCAACACATTTCGAAACAATGTTCCAAGAAGCTCAGTGCTGGCTTTACTTACAGAGAAGGCAGCAAGAAAGAACAATTTCTTTCATAGCCAACTCTTGCAGGAGAGAATCCTTAAGAAGAACAAAGGACAAATGTAACAGAGCAGCATACAGGCCATGCACACTCGAAACACACACCCATGCGCACAGCCCACACAGGAACACCCTTCCCCCAGCCCTGCCCGTACCTGCAAACTCAAACTAGCCCCAGCCAGTAAACCCTTCGCCTTCCCCTCCTGGTCCTCAACACACACGAAATCCTTGGCACTGATACTTCAGGCACAAAATGTATTTCTGCTTAACATTAATAGCACCAGAGGAACTGTTCACTGGGAATGACACCTCCTTCCACAGGAGTTTAACACTGGACCCCAGCGAAAGCCCCAGGCTAGTCTGTGATCCTGCGAAAAGCCTTAGGAGCTGCTTGGGGGGATTAGCAGAAATAATCTTTACAGATCAATGGCTTTTCTGGGCCCCGGGTCTGATCTCCAAGCCTGGAACAGAACTCATCAGGCCTCTTGAGTCAATGTGACTCAAAACTCAGGGAAAGAGCAGGTACATGGCTAGAGATCGGTTTTGTGTGCTCTTGGAGGCCTCACAAGAGAGAAGCCCCCACTGTGGCTCCATGTGCCTCAGGCATTTCCTACTTGCAAACACACAGTGAGTGCAGCACGGCCAGTCCTGTGTGGCCCCCTACCAGGGAAGTTTGAGAAATGGCTTAAGAGGCCCCAAACAACAACAACAAAGCCCAGCCCTCCCCTGCCAAAGCACCTGGAATCCACCATTACTCATTACTCCTGAAGCAGGGGAAGCTCCCTGTTGAAGTATAAATATATCATCCAATTAACACCCATTAACACATTAGCAAGGAGTCTTTATCCAGATTCACTGATAAAATAGTGTAGAGAACAGAAAGTAGAATCCTAAAGGGATGGTAAATAGTTTGGGGTGAAGGTTGCAAGGTAGGGGTGGGGTGGGGGGCAGGAAAGAGGCCTAAAAGACAGTAACTATGATTCTCTTACAGGTTACAAAGTGTGTGGGCCTCACAATAATACTGGTAAGTTGTTTATCCAGTCTTTCTCTTATAGGTTTAAAGAGGTGAATTGATTTGCGCAAAGTTAACCCACTGCTAAACTCAACAGTCTGTCAGCTCGTCATTTGAGTTGAGCTCTATGAACTTGTTCTGCACATGTGCTCCACTCAGGCGATATGGTTTTGCAGAGATGGTCAAGACACTGTCCTCACTCTCAACAAGCTCAGTCTACTGTAGATGACAGTCAAGAGGCAGTGACAACAGATGCACATACCATGATAAGAGGAATACTAGGCCCTGTGAGGATGCACCAAAAAGAAGCCATCTGACCCAGACAGAGAAGCTGGGGTGCAGCAAGGTGAAGGAAGGCTGCCTGCAACAACCAAGACTTCAACTCAAATATTCTCGCTCTAACCCCATGCTGTCTACACCCCTAATGATAAGCCTCAGGATGCATTGACATTTTGGTTTCCTCAGCATGCTCCAAGATTCCAGCCCATGGCTCCCGAGTCCTAACTTCAGGTCCTTCCAGCTGTGGCTGTCAGATCAGCCAGGCTTCCAGGCCCTGCCGTCATCAACACCGCCGCTATGGGCTTCCTACGCCATTGATTGTTCTTCCCCTGTAACTTGCATGCTAGTGTGGAAGGGGGAGACCTGAGGAGTCTGGGACATAGTTGAAGTTCGGGTTCTGCCTCATTGAAAATCAATCATTTGCTCCTCTTTGGGGTGACCTAATGAAAAACAAAGGTATTAAGTGTTTACTATGTGCTAGACACTGTGCTAAGCCTTTTGTAGACATTTTCTCATTTCATCCTCCCACAGCCCTATGCAGTAGGTACTATTAACGCCTCCAGTTTACAGATGAGGAAATGGAGAATTAGGTCACATGACTTGGCAGAGCCTGGGATTCTCACCCAGGCCTGTGTAGTGTCCACCACACTGCTGTCCCTGAATTTCTGTAAACTCCGCCATCTCCTGCCTCCCAGCTACTCACTTTATTCATTCAATCATTTGGTGTTTATTAAGAACCTATTACATTTTAAGGCACTATACTTGACATACTGTGATTAAATCCTAAGATATGTAAGCCAAGGAATTTACTTTCCAAGATTTCACAGAACATAAACTTGCTGATGTTTAGAACTGAAAAATCACGATGCCCAACACCTTTATCCTAAAACGAGGAAACAGACGTGCAGAGAGGACAAGTGAGTCACCCAAAGTCACATAGCTGGTTAATGGCTGTGCCAAAACAAAGATGGGTCAGTCTACATGACTGGTTCTCAAACTTAGTGTGTCAGAAGGATCTACTTTCAGGTGTAGATTCCAGAACCCCACCCCAGAATACACATTCTGAATCTATAGAGATAGTACCTGGGAAACTGCATTTAAAGAAGAGTCAAATGTGATCCTCAGAACACACATAGAGAGACTATTTCCTGTGTCCTGCTGTACCATTTGTGTCACTGAATGAGCACAATCAAACTCATTTTTACCCTTAGGTGACACAGAAAGAGCTAAACCTAATGAAAAGCAGGAAAGTATTGTGGACACAATCTACTGGGAGAGGTAAGATCAATGCAAGGGGAACAATTTGGGAAGGAATACATATAACGACAATGAAGAACGAGTTAGCAAAATACAAACAGTCAAGGCTATAGTAGTCGGAGAAGGAAAAGCTTTCTGTGGGCTCAGGTGATCAGGGAGGACTTTCTGGAGGAGATAGGTTTTGAGTCCAGCATTGCAGGACAAGAAAGATTGGCTGGACAAGGGAGATACATTTCAGAGAGAGTAAGGACAAAGTGAGGACAATGAAGACTGTATTCAGGGGATATAGTGGGGGACCAAACACAGTTAACCCCTCTTCTCATGGTTCAGAGGGATGGGGAGGGACAATAAATGACCAAATAGCCAAATGGAGATTTGAGGTAGCAATAGGTGCTATAAAGATAACAAACAGAGTGATATTGATATAGTAGAGAGTTAGACAAACAGAAGCAGAGAAAGAAGGACAAGCCAGATACATAATGCCACCAGGGTGGAAAGCCCAGAGTGCATAACAACAGACAATCATAAGTTGGCACCTTGCCCCCAGGGTGACCTCTTCTCCCCTAGCATATCACTAGTCAAGTGGTTTAGATCCCCTGACCTTTCATATTGCTGCTCATGCAGTTCTGACCCTCTCCTGATCTTTCCTCCCCGTTTTTTGTCGCTAGTCATGTGGTAGACTTAAACGAGGAACAAGGGGGCCAGAGAATAGTTTCACATGACTCTCATACAAGCTCTGGCATGACCACCCCCTTAATCATTAAGCCCTAGAGATAACATCTGGGCCTCAGTTGCTCCAGGCCCAAAAAAAGCAGCAAGGCCAGGTGGAGTGACATCGTGGCTGACATCAGGACCAGCTGCAATGGCTATTGACCCCCCTGTCCAGGGGCCAACCAATCAGTGGACACCATGACCCTGATGGGACACACCTAAAAGGCTGATGAATATTCTATTGAGATCCTCCCCTGAGACTTCCAGATAAAACCCCTTAAGACAAAGGACTCAGCTATCTCCGTCTGTCTCTCTGTCTCTCTGCCACTCTCTCTCTCTTTTTCTTGAGCATGCCTGCACCTTTGCCCACCCCCTTCTTTCCCCAGCATGTACTCTCTCTGGAACATGCCTGAGCCTTTCCCCTTCTCTTTCCCCCAGGCACATATATCCTTGGTTTCTGTCTCCTAAGCTCCAAGGACCCTTGTTTTGTCACTTGTTTCCTGAGCCCACACAGACCAGCTGGCTCATTTTTCCTACCTCTGTGATTTTCTAAATAAACTTTGTCTTATAATTTGAGTTCTTGGCTCTGAATTCTTTCCCAGCCAAACTCAAGAACCAAGGTTGCTGAACCAAGGTCCAATTCCACTGGTTAACTTGTTTATTTGTTTGTTTGTTTTTTAATTTTTACCTATTGATTTGAAAGAGAGAGAACAGAGAAACATTGACTGGTTGTTCAACCTCTCCATGTGTTCACTGATTAACTACTGCAAGTGCCCTGACCGGAGATTGGACCTGTAACCCTGGTGTATCGGGACAACACTCAAGCCAACTGAGCTACATGACCAGGGCCCGCAAGTTAACTTCTTGTGCCATCTGGCTGCTAGGAATATGACTGGGGGTTGGAGGAGCTATAGGGGAATAAAGGCCCACATCTGAGGAGGTGCCATTTTTGCTAAAACCCAAATGAGGGTAGATATAGGAGGACAGTGGACAATATGACAGGAAAGGTGGTTGTTGAGAGCTTAGCTGGGGACTCCTCACGATTGGGTAAAATTTTGGGCCACTGGGTAAAATTGGATTCGGACCCTAGCCCAACAGAGTGGGTTACATTGAAGCGCACACTTTGTCCTAACATTCAAATCTTTCAGTAAGCTCAAGCCCTCACACACTCTTATTTCAAATGCTCAGCAGTTCCCAAGGTGATTCAGTTCTCTCAACTCTGTGGGAGCAAGAGGCCTTTTAGTGAAGGCCTGACCCATCAATATCACCCTATGCCAAGGGGCTCAGCCTAAAATGGCCCAAATGCACGAGCAGGTAGTCATCTCTCTCCTTTGGGAGGTCAGTCTATTGCTCTAGAGTGAGGACCTGAGGCTAATGCTGGAAAAATGGCTAATTAAACTTAAGTGAATTTTCCTTTTGCCCTCCCCTTAGCTTCCCCTACAGTCACAGAACCCCTGCAGCAATAGCCATGACCTGTGTCTACACAGAACGTATTTTGCCATGTATAATGTGCACCCATGTTTTTGTGTGCATTGTACACAGGATTATGCCTTTTATTATACCCATAGTATGTGATCATTATAGCCATTTATAATGTGCATCCTTATTTTTCCCTCAAAAATTTGGGTGAAAAACTGCGCATTATGCATGGTGAAATACAGTAGTAGTCCATGGAAAAACCATCGGGTTGGTGATTTGTCTGGAGTACCCTAGCATCCCCTTTCTGTGCCTTTCTCTTCCCTTGGAGAAAATCTTTCCCTGACCAGATGTTCAGGACCCTCAAGGTCTCTCTCTTTACTCAGTCTCCTTTTCTCAGGAAACAATAGTAAAAGCCCATCAATATTAATATTGAAGCAACTCATGAGGTCTAAGGAGTATTTACATTTTAGTAGAGTGGAATTGTGGGGCTTAGAAAACAGATGTGGAAGTTTGTTTTTCTTTTATTTGGGTATTTTCCATGCATCCTTAAAAATGATACTAGAAAGACAGTTGCTATCCTGGCAGTATGGAGTTAAACTCTGGCTCCCTAAGGCACACACTAAAAGAAAGACAATGAGGGGCAGGAAAGAGCCAAGACACAGATTTGTCATAACGGCGGGATGAGTTTATTTGTTTTTAACCGTAATAATGATTAATATATGGCAACACCCTGCGTTGCGGGTATAAAAACACAATCCTTCCCAAAATATGACTCAGCCTCTGTGCTCCCAGATACACTGAAATTCCTTGGAAGGCAGCTGCGGGCCTTCATGGAGGCTCCTATTCTTGCTTCTTTCGCAGTTGGACAAACTAAAACAGACCCACAACCTTGCTCCTAGGTGCCCACTCATAAGCAAAGAAGGACTGGGCTCACAAATCCCCGCACAGTTCAGCCAAGTAGGTCCTGTTCAGACCAACAGTTCTCCCACCCCCAAGTACCACCGGGGAAATGGGCTGCTTCTAGGCCAAACTCACTGCTTAACAGGATCCAAACACCTCATCCTGGACCTTTGAGTAGAAGGGACTGGGAAAGTTCAAAGGAACAACTGTTGCCTTTATCCACAAAACTCCTACACTTCCAGAACACTAACCCTGCCCTCTTCTTACCTGGGGACGCCTTGTGATTGTATCTTTTACCCTAAGAAGTGAAACAATAACTCATTCCCTCTACTCAGACCATACCCTTGGGTGTGGCTTTTCGGTTAACTAACTGCTTCTTGGGAGGAGGAGAGGTAGGAAGGAGTGGGGTGGAGTAAAGGCTAGGAAGAGTCCAAGTATCCTAATTAACATCGCTTTTAACTGTGGGCTCCAAAGGTTTTCCTTTCTATCTATCATACTTATTAACAGGAAAGCTAAGACCCAAAGAGGGAAGGAACTTGCCCAAGGTCATAGCAAAAGTATAGAATAGAGCTTGGGAACAAGAGCAATGTCCTCTGCCTCCAGCCAAGTGCTCCATCCAAAAAGATGTGTGATTTTTTCCCAGTGAGTCAGGGGAAAATGCAGAGAAACAGGGTTATCAGAGGAGAGGGTTGTAGTTCATATGCTTTCAGTCAGCCTCCCAAAATGAAGAGGAATGAGCGATGCAAACAGGGCCTGAATGGAGGAATTAGAAACCCCTGAATTGTAGAGGGGAAGGGCAGAGAAATGACAGTTTCTCCTGTTTTCAAAAACTTCACTGTGCTTGCTTCACTGTTCTGGAGAGAGGAAAGGAGGGGAATGAGAAAAGGGAGAGGGGAGAAAAGAAAGGAAAGAAGTTGGTTAAAAGATCTGGGAGAAAAGAGGGTGGCTGAATGACTGCCATCCCAAGATGCTTTGGGACCCTGAGTTATAGTACAGGTTGATCCCTTTTCTCCTCTCCCCTCCCCATCCCCCTATTCTGTACTGTCTTGGGTGCACATGTGTGCGCAGGCACACACTTATTAGTCTCCCCTGGGCCCACCCCTATTTCTTCCCCAGATGTGCTGGCCCAGGCTCTAGAGCCTCAGGCTTCAACTGCTGTGAAGGAATTGCGCAGCCAGCCCAGCCTACATGCTGCTTGACCTGCACATTTCACAGCCGTGAGTTCCCTCTGCCATTCCCCAGGGGGCCTGAGCAAAGAGAATTTAGCCCCACTCTTCAGAACCCAACTGAATAACACCTCACTCATCCAGAGGTCGCTTCTCTGGCAGCCTCCTGTACCTGGAACAGAGCGGCGTAACAAGTTAGAAGGAGGGAAAGGCCTCCCAGAAGTCACAATAGATGTCAGCCTGCACACAGTAAAGTTTGCAGGCTATAGTCATAAAAGAATGTTTCCCGAAGCCAACTTACTTTACTTCAGATTAATCCTTACAAGTATATTTATTGTTTTTGTGACCACAGCAAGTGAGAGTGAGTAGTACATTAAGAGGAGGCAGAAATACCGATAACAGCAGAAGTGACAGTTGAATGGAGATGGTGGTGAATCAAAGATATGTTTTCCTATTGATAATATAGCAGAACTGACTCCTACTGTCAAACGTGGAGCGAGTTGGTGAGCAATGAGAAACGTGGCAAGTCTTGTTGGTTAATCCTGCCTAGATATTCACTGTGAGTTGTCTTAGGACCATCCTTTCAGCCTGACATTTTGCTTGAGGGTGACAAGTTATGATGGTGACAGCTCAGTTAAATTTTCTCTCTTAAGAATGAAAAAAGAAAAAAAAAACTCCTTAAGCCCAACTAAGGTAAACCCCAGTTCCATGTCAGAAGTGATGGAGCCCAGAGATGTGGTCACAAGATATTTGGGACAAGATTCAGAGCATCAGTCTCCCACTAGAGAAGGAGCTACCGCAGGCAAGAGCCTCTTCCCTGGACTGGTCATGCCAAATCATTGTGCATTCATGACTGAAGATTCTCGGGCACTCACCCTCCCTAAACATAGGTGCCTTTGGAAGCCTTGAATCAGCAGCCCCACCTGCTCTACACTCCTCTGACCATGTTGCTTTTAGCATCAGAATCCTGCCCAGGACCCCCAGGGTCCGCTAGTGTCAATAGTTGCTGGAGTGTTCCTTGTAGTACAGCTAAGATAACAGGGTTACCAACTTGACTGACTCTTGAGTGGGTTTGGGAGAGAGGCATGTAATATGGACCAGTGAGGAGGAGGAAGACATTAGTCCCGGCTGACATTAGAGCTGGGAGTGACCACCCTGACCACTTAGGCTGGGCCCTGAGGGAGGGAGCGGTGGAGCAGAAGCATGCACCCTGGCTAAAAGGCACGATCACAAATTAGATGGATGATAGCATTGAGTCCATCCACAGCTGAGGCTCAGACACTGGCAGAGGAAGACAGAGCAAAGTATTCAGCCTCCAGGGAAGGAACTTGGCAGGAGTTAGGTCTGGAATCCAAGCCTCAATCAAGTGGAACTTAGTCCAAGAAGAGAGCCAAAGCCCAGGCAGATGAACTGGGCTACACGGCTGAGGGTAGGAAAAGGCTGAGACCAGAGGGCTTAAGGCACTTGGGTCTTCCTTATGGCTCACTCCAGTCATAAGGGATGGGCTGAGGCAGCTGAAGTGTACCTGTACCCTATTCAGGATGGTCTCAGGGCAGAGCACTCGGAAAGGCTGGGGGAGGCAGGGGCATATACTCCCCTTGAACAAAATAATGATTCCATCAAGATGTTCATCCTTTGTGGGCCTGGAATTCACCTTGGATTCCTTACTCAGCTTCTCTGAAGATCCTTGTGCCTATTTTTCAAAACCGTTTGATTGAGATATACTTCACATACCATACAATTCACCTGTTTAAAGTGTTTTTAGAGTGTGCACAGGGTTGTGCAACCATTGCCATGGTCACCTATTGTGTCATTACAATTTTTATTTTGAGAACATTGTACATTCACATGTAGTTGTAAGAAATAATACAGAGATCTCTTGTATACTTTGTCCAGTTTTCCCCAGCAACATCTTACAAAATTTTAATACAACATCACAACCAGGATATTGACAGATACAATCCACCCATCTTGTTCAGATCTCCCCACTTTTATCTGTACAGTAACTTTTCACTTAATATCATTGATGGGTTCTGTGACTTTAAGCGAAACAACGTATAACAAAACTAATTTTACCATAGACTCATTGATATAAACAAGAGTGAAGGTCTTAAGGCATCTCATTAACATTGCAACACAATGATATTGAATGAAAAGACATTATTCTAGAACCTGCTGTATTTCTTTGCATGTGAATGAGTTTCATTCCATGCTCTTTTATTACCGGTGTACATTTGTGGATCCACCACCACAGTCAAAACGGCTGAAAGACCCCACCTCCGCATGAATCTGTCATGTTGCCCTCATCCCTCACACCTGCTTCACTCCTCTCCCTTCCCTAAACCCTGGCAAGCGCCACTCTCTTCTCCACATTTATAATTCTTGTCATTTCAACAATCTTATATAAACGGAATCAGTCATACAAGTCTGCAACCTTTGGGGACTGACTTTTTTCACTCAGCTTAACGGCCTTGGGAGTCATCCTAGTCCTTTCATATTTCAATAGTTTCTTCCTTTTTTATCTCACAGCCACTCTGCAGTGAGGGAGATTGGCCAGTGGCCGGAGAACGCCACGGGAGCAGCCATGGAGATGGCCTTGCGGCACAGAGAAGGAAGCGCGGAAGCAGAGGGCATGGACCTCGGCAGAGTTCTTCCCCTTGGAGACGCGCCTGGAGTCTTGAACTGCACAAGCACGCGGCTCCCTCTTTCAGTTGGAAAAGGGTGCAGCTCCGTTCTTCAGCAATTAGCCGCCAGCAGTTGTCTCCACAAAACATCTGGCATTTGGTGTTTCCACCCAAATCGGACCCCACTCTCTAGAGGACAAGCCTCAGAGGTAAGAAATAATCAATCCTAGCACAGCCCAACCATCCAGTGCTGAACATTCCAAAAACTGTCCACATACTGAGCAACAGTTGCCTTTGGAGGAGAAAAACTATGGCGGAGGCCAAGGAGCCTCAGGAAAGCCAAAGGCTGTTGCTTGATTTGTGAGCAGACTTATCTTGAGGAGGATACACTCCAACATTCTTGGTGGCACTGATGTCACCCTGAAAGGCTTTCTGCTTCTTCAACTTCTATCGATCCCAGGATCATCAGAATGAAGTATCTGTTAGGATGTTTGTAATTCACTTAAAACTATTAAAGCAGACAGTGTGGTGCTCGGTGTGATTAGTTTTGACACTCTATGTGTAGGCAGCTGCCCTGTTAGGACCTCTCACTCCAAGCCACACTGCAGACATGGCTACTGCGGCCATCAGCTTCAGTTGTCACAACTTCCTATTAACACCAGAGGGTATGCTAGTTAGCAAAATAGCTGTTAGAAGTAAGTATTCATCGGAGAAAACAAGCATTTTAACTTTTACAATGGTTATTCAAAATGGGTTCTTATTGATGAAATTAGTGGTATTCAAAATATGTGGATAAATGAAAACATTTTAGCTTAAACAGGGCATAAAAAAATCTACTGGTCTCTACTTTTAAGGATTGTATTCTCGACCTGATTCCTAATGGGTCCCGAGTCCTGCTGCTATTTTCAGAGAATTCTAGGCCCCCTGACCCCAATAAATGGTTACCTACACCTGTGGCTGGAGTTGGATCGCATTCGTCTCAGGTGAACTTTGCCTGGAAAAAGAACCCAAAAGGGCAGAGATCTGAAATATCATTGCGATTCGAGAACAGGTTTGGTGACTGTCTTTGTGCCTGCTTGCTCACAAATGTTTACATGTGTGGCGGATTTTGGTCTGACACTTGCTTTTATTCCAAAGGGGCGGCAAGGTTGTGGGGAGGCAGCTAACCCCCTCAACTCCCTCCAAATATCAGTGACGATACAAAACCGAATAGTTGGGGTTGAGTTAGGTGTGAGCTTGTCTAACTCTCGGCTGCGCACCATGCTGCCTCTCATCCTTGGAAGGGGTCAATGTGCGGATCCAAGGGAAAGAGTCAGGCAAGGAAGCAGCAGGCATTCACAGAACAGTCCTATCTGCAACGTCACCTTAATCCACCTTTCAAAAACTTTCCAATAGTGCCCTGGCTGGTGTAGCTCAGTGGATTGAGCACGGGCTGGGAACCAAAGGGTCGCTGGTTCGATTCCCAGCCAGGGCACATGCCTGGGTTGCAGGCCAGGTCCCCAGTGAGGGCCATGTGAGAGGCAACCACACATTGATGTTTCTCTCCCTCTCTGTCTCCCTCCCTTCTCTTCTCTCTAATAATAAATAAATAAAATCTTTAAAACTTTCCAATCGTGAAAAAGAAAAAGAAGCCAAAGACCAACTAATGTCTAACCACAGGGTTCCTGGCATGCCTAGATGGAACTGTGTTGCTACCTCACTGCGAGACCTTCATGTACAGAGAGAGATAGACATAGACATAGATATGGAGATACACATAGAGATAGAGGTAGAGATACAATGAAAGATATGTATGTAAATATAGATGTAGAGATACAGACATAGATATAACATAGATATACGTGCATTCACCTATTAGACTCACCATCACCTAAGAGGCAGCCTCAATTAGTGTTTCAATTGACAGCAGAAGAGACAGCACTGCAGAGGATTAAATGCCTTGCCTAAGGTCACATCAAGATAGGGGTAGGAGTCAAACTCAGATCTGTCGGATTCCGCATCGAGGACACTTCACTGCTTATCAAGCCTTTACCTTATATTTCACACCTTCCATTCTTGGACTCAGAGAGTACCTGAGACCCACCATTGTGTATCTAATTCCAAGACTGTCTGCCTCTGGCTGGCCCAGCCCCAAACCCTTAATGGAGAGCAAGTCATCCTGCCCCATGCAAGCAGTCAGCTGCCCCATGCAAGCAGTCAGCTGCCCCAGTTATAATTTAGGAGGCTGAGCAGTTCCTGCTGGGATATTCTCTCTCTCTCTCTCTCTCTCTCTCTCTCTCTCTCTCACTCTCACTTTTTTTTCCCAGGTTGGGGTCAGTAGGTTAAGCACCTTCTGCTTTGGAAATCTTCAGGGCACTTCAAAAGACAAAGCTTTTTATATCCACAGAAGAGGAGACCTCTGTCACATGAACAGAAACCTTGAGCATTGGTCCATCTGGGCCACGCTTGCCTCCCACACCGCCATCAACCAGCCGCTCATCCGCACTCAGTTCAGGAGAAAGTCAGAATTTTACAAATAGCTTCTTGGTCATGGCTTTGAATTACGCAACCCCTTGGGTAAACGATGACATTACAACATTTATCTTTAAAACAGTTGTTTCATGGCCAGCCAAGTCATAATATTGTCATCTCATCTCACACCAGGGTGACCTCATCGTCCTCTGTGGGCCTGAGATGCTAATGAAGAAAGGCCTGGCTTTGGGGAGGTCCAGGCAGACAGTCAAGAGCCAGTGAAGTCAATGCCCTGAAAGGACGATTTTGTGCTCCTTTCTTGAGGTGCTGGGAGGAGGGAGGTGAGGGGCGGAAGCCTCTGACGCTGCTGCAGAGAGTATGGCTATGTGAGCATGTCTGTGCAGCACTTACATGACAGGGCCAGGTCCATGCCCCTTCTAAGGCCACTTGACCCACACGGATAGGGTCCTCCACCCCCTGCTGTTTCTATGAAACCTGGATTCTGGGATGCATTCTAACCTGAATAAGGGGGAAACATAGAATATCTCCATCCATATCTCACCAGCTGAGGCTCAAGCAAGTGGTTTCTGGCCCCGCTGTGATCTCGTAATTCCAGTTCCTCCAATAACCAGGCTCCTGTCCCTTCCCTTAGATATGAGTGCGCACCTTGACCCCAGTTCCTGGGATTGGGCTCCCGGAGTTTTTTTTGTTTTGTTCTTTTTTAAAGATTTTATTTATTTATTTTTAGAGAGAGGAGAGAAGGGAGGGAGAAAGAGCAATGTATGGTTGCCTCTCACATGGCCCTCACTGGGGACCTGGCCCGCAACCCAGGCATGTGCCCTGACTGGGAATCGAACCGGGACCCTCTGGTTCCCAACCCGCGCTCAATCCACTGAGCTACACCAGCCGGGCCTGGGCTCCCGTCTTATTCCCTCAATATCCGAGGTTTTAACCATTCCCTAGGTGTCCAAATTCTTCTAGCATCAAGGGGCAGGGCAAGGGGGCTTCCTCTCCAACCCCTCCAATCCCTACCCAAACCCAGGTCCTCCCCAGGCAATTGGAATCCCTTGGAATTTCAAACTTTACATATCAATTGGTTCCCTGGTAGGAAAGATTAAGACTCAGCACTCAGTTGTGCCGGATGTGTTAGTCCTGGAGAGCTACTGCACAGCACAGTACCCATGGCAAATAATGCCACAGTATACACTTAACATTTTGCTAAGAGGGTAGAAATTATATGTCAAGTATTACCACCAACATTAATAGTAATCATCATGCAAATGAAGAGGATGGAAGGAAACTGTTGCAAGTAATGTATGTTTCTGGCACACATCGTGGTGATGGTCTCATGGGTATGTGTTTATCCCCCAGTATATCAAGTTGTGTATGTTAAGTATGTACAGCCTTTTGTATGTCAATCATGCCTCAGAGTGGTTTAAAAAACATCAGCACTTACTCATTTTTGCCTATTTTCTCTCCTACCACCTCCTTATTTCTGTTAGTCATAGTAGTATCTTTACTTTGACCGAATTTCTTTTTTTTTTTTTTTGAAGATTTTATTTATTTATTTTTAGAGAGAGGGGAAGGGAGGGAGAAAGAGAGGGACAGAAATATCAATGTGTGGTTGCCTCTCGCGCGCCCCCTACTGGGGACCTGGCCTGCAACCCAGGCATGTGCCCTGACTCAAAATTGAACTGGTGAACCCCTGGTTTGCACACTGGTACTCAATCCACTGAGCCACATCAGCCAGGGCTATTTTTTTTTTAAGATTTAATTTAGACAGAAAGGCATGGAGGGAGAAAGAGATGGGGAGAAACATCAATGTGTGGTTGTATCTCACATGGCCCATCTGGGGACCTGGCCTGCAACCCAGGCATGTGCCCTGACTGGGAATTGAACTGGCGACTGTTTGGTTCGCAGCCCACACTCAATCCACTGAGCTATACCAGCCAGGGCAAGCCAGGGCTATTTTGACTGGATTTCTAACCAGACAAAGGCAACATGGCCTTGCCACCTGCAACAGCACTTCCTTGACACCAACTCCCTTACCTATAGCCTTCTCTAAAGCCTCCTGCCACATCCCCTGTCACTGCTCACTGCGCAGCTCCCTGGACCTGACAGCCGGCCTACAACCTTGCCCTCCCTTGGCTGGTTGATGAAGCTGCCTCGTGCCACCGGCTCTGCTCCCCCGGCTGTGACTCTCCTTAAGTGCTGCTCTCAAGCAGTCTTGGCATTGCTCTCCCTGGCCACCAGCAGGTACTGGGCAGGTTCCTTCACTCCAGCCTTCACGCTGTGCTCTGAGGCGGCGCAGACAGCAGGCTGGGCTGCCTGGTACTCTAGGCCGCCTTGAACCATTCGTCCTGGGAAGGCACCACCCCGGCACCCTTGAAATGAACGTTCATCGATAAATTAAAGAAAACAGAGGAAATAACATGCACCCCAAAGACAAGAAATCTAATGGTTTACAGACTAAGACATCTAATCACAGATTGGATTGGATGACAGTAAAGGAGAACATGTAGCTATCTTTCTCTTTCACTCCCCCAAATGCTTTTATGTAGCTATTTTTCTCTTTCACTCCCCCAAATGCTTTTTTTTTTTTTATTTATTTTTAGAGAGAGGGGAAGGGAGGGGGACACAGAGGGAGAGAAACAGCAATGTATGGTTGCCTCCCACATGGCCCCCACGGGGACCTGGCCCGCAACCCAGGCATGTGCCCCGACAGGGAATCGAACCGGGACCCTCTGGTTCCCAGCCCGTGCTCAATCCACTGAGCTACACCAGCCAGGGCCCCCAAATGCTTTTTGAAGGTTGTTTTGTTTTGTTCCAGGGATTCCCTACCCCCTACAGCAGAGGGGGTCAGCCCCAGTCACAACCTCCCATTAAAAACAAAGACAGTATACAGATAGTAGTTGATCATTCATGCCCAGGGGCAGAAAGACTCCATTTCAGCTTTCGGTGCCTCCTGCCACTGAGTGAGTCTCTGGCCTGGGCCTCAGCGGGACACAATCCTGACAGCCTGCAGACCTTTCCTGATGCCCTCCAGCCAGCTGGAATGCCACTGCCCTCCCTTCGTATATCCGAGGCCTGATCATTCTGCAGCCTCTCTCGCGCTGTACTATCACCTCCTCCAGGAAGCACGCCTGTGTTCTGCTTCTCAACCTCCTGGAGCACTTAAAAATCTATGCCACACAATTTAGTGCTTCACTCACCAAAGTCTTTTTAAGAAATATTTTATTGACTGATTTTTAGAGGGGAAGGGAGGGAGAAAGAGAGGGAGAGAAACATCAGTGTGTGGTTGCTTCTCGTGCACTCCTACTGGGGACCTTCCGCAACCCAGGCATGTGCCCTGACTGGGAATCAAACGAGTGACCCTTTGATTCGCAGGCCGGTGCTCAGTGCATTGAACCACACCAGCCAGGGCTTCACTCACCAAATTCTTTACCCCTGTTGCTCCATGCAAGCCAGTTTAGACTCCACAATACTACCATTGGCCTCCTTGACCTCACCCAGGACACTTAGCATAGGCCTGAGCCTGTAGCTGGGGATCAGCAAAGCCACACTGGAGATGCTTATTCTAGAGACAAAATCAGGGGCTTCCATTCTTTTCCCATAACTGGCTCGAAAATGGAGTGCTCAGATGCAGCTATTAAACAAAAACCCTCCGGCATCCTGGGGAGCAGCTACCAAAGACACCACAGGTATCCCCAGGTCATCGAACCACAGAGTGTTAGAGAAGAAAGGAATCTTAATCGTTTGCTCCCAAAATTTTCCACCAGGGTGTGCACACCCCAGGGGGTCCGTGGCAGGGTGCCAAGGAGGTCCACCGAGCCACAGGATAAACACGGTATGCTTTCTTAGGGTGTCAGTTTGACACAAATATAAGAAATCTAAAACATTTCTATATTAAAACAAATATGACTCTATCATGGAGAAGAATGCCAACTTTGCTCGCATTTTTCAGATAAAACATGAGCCCTCACAGACACTTTACAACATGCAGTAGGCCGCTTTGGGTTTCCCCCATCTACCCCTCTCCTCTACCCGGGCTGGGGATTTCATTTTCCCTCTCCTCTACCATTACGGTTAATTCAGTTAAAAAAGAAATTAAAATGTGAGAAGACTGATCTAGGTCAGCCCTTTCTTTTCACAGAACAACTGAGGCCCCCAGATGAGAAATACCTGGGCCAAAGCCCCAGACAGTGAGTTCAGCAAGAGCTAAGACCGCCATCCACCCCCATCGGATGCACATGTTTGTCTAGTGACTCGCTCAGGTGACGACCGACGGAAAACTAGACTTCCTCATTCACTCTACACCCACTCTTGCACCTAACCTTCGGCATTGTTTCTTCTTGGTCAAGGATGATACACCTGCCCTTAGGTGGGGAAACTGTGGCAGCGGCAGCTCAGAGAGCAGGCCGGAACCTTCAGTGCTGTGTATAGCTTCAAACACAGTTGTCCTGGCTGGTGTAGCTCAGTGGATTGAGGGCAGGCTGGGAACCAAAGGGTCCCGGTTCGATTCCCAGTCAGAGCACATGCCTGGGTTGCGGGCCAGGTCCCCAGTGAGAGCCATGTGAGAGGCAACCATACATTGCTGTTTCTCTCCCTCTCTGTCTCCCTCCCTTCCCCTCTCTCTAAAAAAGATTTTAAATTTTTTTTTAAAAAAACACAGTGAATATGGCCCCCATTTCCCAGAAATCACAGTGATCAGTGATGAGACAGCGGTAGGGAGAGAGAGGCAAAGCAAGTAGGAGGTCCTGCTAATCAGAAGCCATGGCCAGGAAGCCAAGAGCTGATCCTAAGAGCCTGCTACTTCCTGTCGTTTATGTAAGAAAGAGATGCTCTGTGGCTGCCACAGCAGGACTCCAAGGAAACTGGCCCCTCAGAGGAGCTCCCACCCCCGCCTCACCCCTGCAGCAACTCCTTCCTTATTTCCTGAGCTGAATCTGCTATGGGACTAACTGAATCACCTCAAGTTTTTTAAGAAAGTAGTGACTTGGGAATTCAATGAACTCAGTTTCACAACGGTCATGTGTAATCTCCGTGCAAATTAGCAGGCGTTGCCTGTAGATGCACATACTTACCTCCACTTATTCACACCTCAAACCCAGCACACTTGCCATTACACAGACATGCAAATTCTTCTGCACGCTGTCACCAACGCAAACCTAAGCCCACATTTGTTTTGGGAAACCCAATACAACCCTAGTCTCTGCCCACACTTCTCTCCGACACCCAGCCACCGCTGATACCCACCTTCACAGTCACACACGCGGGGCTGAGAAGTGACCCAGGCTGCCAGGGTTAGAGCCACATTCCACGGTGTCCCGTTCCCCTCAGAGAACTAACAGATCATTTCACAGAGATGTCATCACCTGCCTCCTAATGGCAAGTTACAGCCAGAATAAATGGTCCATTACCCACCCCCATTACAGGTAGGCCCACAGGAGAATGACAGCAGAGACAAAGGAGACTTGTGGTTCAGTGTCACTGGAGGAGACTGACCAGACAGGTAAGATGGGGGCTCGTTCCTGCCAGAGAGATTTCCTTTCCTCTCTGTGCCCTACCGTTGGGGGCGGGGAGAGCAGAAGGTAGTCTTCCTGTTTGCAGGTTTCTCAAACTCTCAGCTACAAATCATGGACGGGCCGGGGGAAGGGGGGTGCAGAATACTGCTCTGTGGACCCGGGTTTTCCTTGTCCGGAAGAGGATTGGGTTGTATTTTTATACTTTCTCTTTTGAACAAGGCCCAAACACTGTGGGGAGTAGTGTGCTGCCCAACGACACAGTATCGGGAGCCACTTGCCGGCTCTGCATTTCGGCCCCACCACACAAGCTGCATGACCTTGACCAAGTTACTGAACCGCTCCAGCCCTCCATCTTGCCGTCTGCTAAAACCGGGAATAATCATCTCGTCTAACTCCCGGTGGTGGGGCGTGATTTCAATGTACGGCACCTCGATACAGCAGTTCCCCTTCCTCCATGCTTTTGTCTTCTGCTGTTCGTTACCTGCGATCGACAGTGGTCTGAAAACATTCCGTGGAAAATTTCTGAAACAAACACTTCGTCTATTTGAAATTGCAAACTGTTCTGAGCAGCGTGATGAAATCTCACGCTGTCCCGCTCTGCCCTGCCTGGGCTGTGAATCATCCCTTTGTCCAGTGTATCCATTCCCTGCCTGCCCATTAGTCACTTAGACGTCGGCGGGGTTATCAGATCGACTGTTGCAATATTGCAGTGCCTGTATTCAAGTAACCCTTACTTTACTTATATTATTATTATTGTCCTATTTGCTTATTAGTGTTTGCTATTAATCTCTCACTGTTCCTAATTTACAAATTAAAATTTATCGAAGGCATGTACGTATAGGAAAAAACATAGTGTACGTGGGATTCAGTGCTATCAGTCCTTTCAGGCATCTACTGGGGTTCTTGGAATAGATTTCCCGTGAATGCCCACCCCCCACCCCTGCTCGACTGTAGTATCTGCCACTTAGGGCGCTCAGTAAATGGAATTATACAAATGAGCAATTTCCTGTTTTTCTCTGACCTCCACTCCCTCACTACCTGCTTGCCCACACAGAGGTGACAGGGTAAGTCAGCCCGTCTCTCAGACAGGCCTTCTGAAGCCCAGAGAGAACAAGGCTGACCGAATACCACACAGAAAGAGTGATAGGCTTGGAATTTATTGCTTTGGGGTGCCTTGCAGGGTGTTCTCATCTACTTCATTTCTCCCTTAGGAAAACAATGAGCATAGTTTCAGGAAACCTGGGGAGAAAATAATAACTGGGGTCAGACAGGATGTAAATAGTACTAAGAACAATGACCAATTAATATGTGCCAGGCACAGGTTCAGTACATTCTGTGCATTTGTTTCATTTAAACCTATAGCAAGCTTAGGCAATAATGACTATCATCATCATCCGCATCATACAGAAGAGGAAACTGAGGCTAGAATGGCTTCAAGCTGGGACCTGAACCAAGGGAGTCTGACACCACAGATAAAGCGTGCCACCACTAGACTGTATCACTATCCACGAGGAAAGCAGGAGAAGAGGGGAGGCAGGAGCAAAGGACAAAAGAGCAATACAAATTCTTTCCTTTTTTGTTTTAAGATTTTTATTTATTTATTTTTTAGACAGAGGGGAAGGAAAGGAGAAAGAGAGGGAGAGAAACATCCATGTGTGGTTGCCTCTCACACACCCCTCACTGGGGACCTGGCCTGCAACCCAGGCATGTGCCCTGACTGGGAATCGAACTCGGGACCCTTTGGTTCCCAGGCTGGCACTCAATCCACTGAGCCACACCAGCCAGGGCCAACTGTCCTTTTTCTCAAAGCATGTTGTTTTCCCATGTCCTATTCACAGAAGTTGGTTTATTTTTCACATCAGGCCTCTGAGGCATTGGGAAAGGACAACAGAATCTCAGATGCCTGTGGAATCACTTTCAAGTGGTGATTTCATGCCATCCTCACAATACCACTTGCGAAGGGATTCCATTGCCCCTTCGCTGTACAAGTGACATCCTGAATCCAATGAGGGTGACTTCTTTGTCCTATACCTTTCTCTCATCCCATATATCCAGCACAATCCTGGCCCGAGCTTGTGTCCTGTTGAGGATTTTCTGGGAACCAAAGTGTTCTGAAATCTCATGGTCCTGAACATGTGCATCTTTGCATGATCCCAAGGCCTGTAAGCCGAGAGTAGTTTGCCCCCATGGCTCTTACATCAAATTATTCCTCTGCTCCTCACCAATGATATGATTCTGTGCTAGTCATTTAACATCACCTCTGCAACAGTGGTAATGGCACCTCCTGCTGCACACGGTTGTGAAAATCACATAACTTCCATGGAAGTGCTCATTGGGACACTTCACGGAAACGTCATTTAAAACAGAATTACCAGCTCTGAAAAGAGCCCCCGAAGGGCAAAGGAACGTTTGTCCCTCTGACTTGTGATCATGAAGGCCTCCCAGTCTGCGACTGTGGTTGATGACTTTGGGAATGTTGGGGACAAAGAATGCAGACGGTCCCTCAAGTGACCGTTGAGGAAATGACCAATGCATTATTGATATCATCATAGAGACATCTAAAGTCTTTACATCACATACTTCTCAAAGCAGTTTTATCTACAGTATTTACTTGCCATTCATGAAACTCCACCCCCCCAAGAAGCAGTCTTTACCAATTAAAATTGTTCCCCTTGCTTCGTTACTATTTTCCCCTTCCTGGAAGTGGCCCACCTGGATTTGCAAAATCCTTCTCATCTTCCCTTCAAGGCCCCTCCTCTGCAAATGCCACCGTGGTCCAGAACACAGCCCTGAACCCTTGGTCGGCCTTCTCTCTGCTTTATGAATCCACACAGCCCTGCACACCTTCCACAGCCCTGTATTCTAGTCACTTATATACTGGTCTTAACCTCTGTCCCTCCTTCCCGATCTTATCACTGAATCCACAAAACCTTCCGGGGGGAACAGAGAAGGAAAGGATGATTTCTCGGTTGTTGTATGTCAGTCCCATTCTTAAAGTTTTTATTATGGAAAATGCCATGTGTGCATGTTCATAGAGAGAGTAGAGGAAATACAGAACGAACACCCCTGTGCCCATCACCTGGCTCCGACAACTAGTAACACATGAACAATATTGTTACCTCTTGCCTTCTCACTTTGGGTTATTTTAAAGCAAATCTCAGAGAGACTACTATTTCGTCCATAAATAGTCCAGTATGGATGCCTTCTTTTGCATTTCTGTGTCCCCTGCAGTTGGAAGAGCATTTACATCTGTGCTCCCTACCACTGGGAGCCTATCAAAAGATGATTTCTGAGCACCTACTATGTGCCAGACCTTATGCTTGGCTCTGAAAGCTCTGGCTGAGCTAGGGAGACACACTAGAACCAAGGCATGATGTTCTGAACCAAGAACTGCCACGGTACCAGAGAGCGAGCACGGGGCGCACACGGGAGCCCAGCACCAGGACCTCAAATTGCACTAAAAGAATTGAGCTGAATCTGTTTTCTCCCCTAATGAAGACCCTGAGCTCGAAGTCGCCGCGAGTCACGGATTCTCCAGCAGGAGGCGCTGCAAAGGCGGGGCGGGGTGGGGGGGCGGGATGCTGGCTCTGTTGCTCCTCCTGCCGGAGCGGGAGAAGTCGACCAGAGCCCGCGGTGAGTGCAAACTACAAGCAACAACGCAGTTCAGTAAGCGAGCGGGACGCTGAGCGTCAGGGCCCGAGACGGGCCCCAGGGTTCAGGTGCCGGGCAGGGGCGCGGGGTCATGGGACAGGCTGGGCACCTGCTCTCCGTTCTTCTGGACGCTGCCCGTTGCCCTGAGTGCCGCCAGTTCCCGTCCCGACTGCCGCTCTTCCAGATAGAATATCTCCGAGCAGGGCACGGGACAGAGCGAGGAAACACCTGTTTCCAACAAGAAAAGGGGTGGGGGGAAGCCCCTACCAGGCTTCCAATGGCCCCTCACCGAGCTTGTTCTCCAGAGCCTTGTAAAAGCGCGCCTAGAAAGGCAGTGGAGATCATTTTTCAAAAAGATGGCTTTCTATTTCTTGCTACCCCCTCCTTCTCCTAAGCTGTAACGTCCCTTAAAAAAAATGTCTTCTTTCCTCCGTGGGGTTTCCCGCTCCTCCCAGACCCCTTAAGGCCCCGCCTTGATGCCTGCAGGGACCGCCGCCACCCCCAATCCCAAATTTCGCAACAGCATTCGCTTCCGGATTCTTCACTTCCTCAGCCCCCTGCCGACCTACAGGTGGGGAGTGGGACTGTGGGGGGGAACAGAACAAAGAAACCAAGGAGCCCCTGTCCCAGGCCAGGCACCCCTTCTGCAGCCTCCGACCAGCCGGGGAACAAGAGGGGCTCAGGAAAGGGGGAACGCCCCGGTCCTGGTCTCAGGACACTTTCCCAAGGCTAGCAGCCCGAGGACGCGTGGGAGGTGGGGACTGCCCCCGCGCCACAGACACAACTCCACGCAATAGGCCTGAGTGGCCGTGGGCGCCAGCAGCCTCAACGCACTGGGCTCCGTTATTTCATCAGCAGTTTCAGAAAAACCTGCCAAAAGCAGTTATGCCTCACTGCAATGTGTAGCTTTTTCCTGCCATTTTTTCATAATAAAAGAGGGAGTGAAGCTCGCTCGTTCTCTTCCCCCCTCCACCCCCCTCTCCCAAAAAGAGCCAAATGGATACGAGAAGGAGGAAAAAAAAAAAAGAACCCACACACCAATCTCCGAGGGGATGCCAGTGAGGTGTGGCTTGTATTTAAATATCCAATATGTCAATGTAAGGGGAGTGGGTACGTATATAAAGTGCCGTTTGCATCCGATACCTCGACGAAGCCAGCTATGAGAGGCCTGGGGAGATGGATGCAGAGCGAGAGCGGCACTTTGACTGAGACCGAGGTCAGGAGCGCGCTGCCCCACGCTCCCCGCCGCTGAGAAGTTCCTTGGACGCGAACAGACGTCGACTGCAGCTCTGCAGAGCGCGGAGCAGCGAGCGAGCGAGCGCCGGCGAATCGCCCACGCCCGCCGCGGGGAGAGGCAGTTCGCGCACCTCCTACCCGGCTCGGCCCCGCGCGCCCCGCCATGGCGGAGGTGGGGGGGGTCTTCGCCTCCTTGGACTGGGATCTGCACGGTTTTTCCTCGTCTCTGGGGAACGTGCCCTTAGCTGACTCCCCGGGTTTCCTGAACGAGCGCCTGGGCCAGATCGAGGGAAAGCTGCAGCGCGGCTCGCCCACAGACTTCGCCCACCTGAAGGGGATCCTGCGGCGCCGCCAGCTGTACTGCCGCACCGGCTTCCACCTGGAGATCTTCCCCAACGGCACGGTGCACGGCACCCGTCACGACCACAGCCGCTTCGGTGAGGACGCGGCGGGGAGGGACGGGAGGCGAGCGGACAGACGGCGCGCTGGGAAGCTGACGGCTCTGAGCTCGGGCTTGGGGCGCCGCGGACCGCCCCCAGCTCCGTGCCGTCGGGGCGGAAGGCCGCCAGGGACTCGGGGCTGGCGGGACGCGACCGTGCGGACTTGAGCCGCAAGGCGTCAGGGCGCCTGGCACCCTGACACGATCGGGAGGGGACGGGGACGCGGGTGCCTTGAGGTGCGGCCTCTCCTTTCTCCACTCCACCCTCCTCCCTCCTTCCCCTGGGTGCGAGGGGATCGTTGTGGGACCTGGACGCTTTGCTGCAGATGGAAGCAGGTGAAGCTGGGACAGGGGTAGGAGCACTCTCCTAAGAAGTCAGGGACCGCCGCAGCTGCAGCGCGGGGCTGAGCCTCGAGGGCAGGGTTGTCTCGAGCGATGGCCTGGACCAGCAGCCTTCGTGGGCCATGGACGTGGGGGGAGGGCGGCCCACATCCAAGTCCCTTTTGGCCCGCACCTGCCGCCTCTGGGTTGCTCTGCCCGGGGTGGGGCCAAGCCAGGCAGCAGCAAGGCGTGAGCTGCGGATTGGAGAGACTAGGAAAGCTTTCCGGTGTCCACTGTGGAAGGACACACGCCCTGGGGGAGATTTCGCCCGCAGCTACCTGTGGACTCCTTGCCTCAGGGCGGAAATGGTCGTGGGCCCACTCTCAGCCACAGAAACAGGTGTCTCCTGGGCTCGGGACAGGAAACGTCCAACCTCCATCCAGGATTTTGTCTGTGCCCACCCCCAGCAATTCTGCAGATTGTTCAAAGGGCAGAACGCCTTGTCCCACATACGCAACACAATTAATACAAACCTCGATCTGAGATGGATCATTAGCTTTCTAAGCAACTGCGTTCGCTCCTCCATCGTTTGGCAATTTTTAATGTTCACTTTGCCATTCTCTACCAAGCCATTGTTCAGGTGCTGTGACAGCTACCCTTCCTCTGGCCCTCTAGCCCCCGGTGTCCCTGCCTCCTCCCAGGGACCCTGCGGCCCAAGGATACCTTCTGTCCCTAAGCCCGGAAGAGGTTTTGCCTACCTTCAGACTTGAGAATTTCCCTCCTTTTGCCCACTCTCCTTCACTCCCCGCAAACCTCCCCATCCTCCTATTCCCCGCGCCTTGTGAGAGCTGCATCTGGAGCACACAGTAAAGCGAGGAGGGGGGTGGTGCACAGAGGCCAAGTCTAGCAAACAACTTAGGGCCAGGGCTGGTCTTCCTTGCTGGGAGCAAGCAGGAACCCTAATGAGGTCTATGTCATCTTGGAAAAATGCACTCACAGAGCCGGAGTGCAGTAGGTGGCGTGTGGGGTGGGGGTAGCGGAGGGGTGCAGGTGTCTGTGTAAACTTGGAGCATGTCTTCAAAAGGGCGATAAGGTGGCGTGGACAGAAAGGCAGTGCTAACTTGGCTCCCTTTCCTTCTTCCATCGCTGATGACTTTGCAGTCCCCTTTTGTTCCTCTTCCGAGGTCACCCCGGCCTCAGAGGCTCCCCAAAATGGCTGAAAAATATTGGAGAGGCTCATTCCTGATATACAAAAGTGAAATCATGAAAGGATGGACGGGGAGGGGGGGCAGCAGAGGTGGAGAAACGAGGAGCTTGGCTCCTAGCAGCTCCAAGTGGTTTGTCTGACTCTGTGCCTAAGCTGAGCCCAATAACCTACAAGGTCAACATAAATCAGAAATAGGCTCTTGGGATAAGTGGTCTTTAATTACCTCCCTAAGGACACATCTCAATTTCTTTTCATCTCTCAGGCCTGCTAAGGGTGTTAAGTTTAAGGAGAAACCAAAGGAAATAAAACTGGCAGGAAGAAGGGATGTTTTCACTGCTGCTTAACTGACTGCTTCATTTTGGGTTTTGCCTTAAAAAAAAAAAAAAAAACCTGCCCGAGACCACCTCTGTACCGCCTTTTCTCTTTCCTCCTTCCCGGGCTTCCTGGCACTTCTGTGTATTTCCTGTAAAGGAGATGATAACTGGTCAAAGCTGTCTCTTTGTAACCTCCCCTGCCAACTTTCAAACACACTTTTACTCTTTCTCAGCCTAGCTTTTGGCAAAGAAAGAGGTGGCGTTTGCGTTTGCTAACTCCTCCCTCCACATTTGAGTTAATCAGCCAGGGTATTCAATAAATCGAAACTTTAACATTCCATAAGTGCTTTAGCAGTCAACATTCCAGCAGGGTAAAGTAGGCCAGACTTAAGATATAAAATATTATAGATTTCTGCTTGGGGGGAGGAGGTAGTCTCCAAAGGCCATGTAAAGTAAATAGCTATTTGTTGTAATTGGAGAGCAGGGCCCCCAAGGATTACCCTGGAATCCATGTGTTCAGAACGAGTCGGGCTGAGCCCAAGAGCAGCCCCGACTCCAAATAATAACCTGTTGGCACAGCCTATCCTCCCCGCTCCCCGCCCCCAACACCCCCATTCTGCAATCAGTAGCCAGGAGTGTTCCAATCTCCGCCTGGCTGGTGGCATTTACGGGAGGTTCACAGGGATCCTGACATTCTTGAGGGGCACCTGTGGACTGGCATAGTAGGGCTTGGGAGCCAGAACGGAGGAGAGGCCTCCCGCCAGGTGGGATGGAGCAAGCTCCTGCAGCTGCTTTGGGTTTTGAGCGATCTGGTTCTTATTTGGCAGGAGGCCAGGGCAGCACTGTCTTGGCCATGAAGGTCTGAAAGGATGGCTGAGGGAGCTCAGGCAAGTTACGGAGCCAGATTAAATGACACATTAGCCAGTCTTCTGGCTAGGTTCTGAAGCAGTGGGACCCGGGAATTGTCAAGCAAAGTCCAGAGCTGAGGTGGGCAGGTCAAGCTGTGACAGAGCGGAGGGAGGTCCTGGGGTCTGGGGGTGGGGGGCGGTGAGAGGACTGAGGACAAACTCTGTCTACTTAATACTTTGCCTCCACACTTTGCTGTTAACACCCCTCTCCAGCTGTAGCTGGGAAAATGAGAAAATGGCTTGTTTTCTCTCTCCCTTCACGCTGGCTGGGATTCAGGAGAAGGTTTAGGAATATCTGTTCCATCATCATGTGCCACCGGGTTCCCACAGTTTGAATCCAGCTAATAGGAAAGTTGGCAGAGGGACATGATGCCCCAAGACAGCTGGGCAGGGATGAGCCCAGCTGTTGGAGACCCCTGTTCCTGGACACAACCCAAGTAACTTCCGGTATGATCTGTCCTTTGGCATCATGTTCACAGAGAATTGGAGGAAAACTGTGGTGACTCAAATGGCCACGCCTCTTGGGTTTCATGATTTGTTCTCACACCGGGTCTTGGATGGTGAGATCACAAGCTGACCTCGGCTACTTAATGAGCTCAGGGTGGTTAGCGACAGGAGGCTCTCAGGGAATGAGGGAACCACGACTCAAAGCTCAGACGTAATCTGCCTGAGCAGAGCAAAGGACCGAAGGCCCCAGTGGGTCGGTATCCCTCAAAGCTTAGTGCCCAGAACCGAATCCTGACCTGGTTTCTCATTTCCTTGCCACACTGCCTCTTCTTTTTTCAATCTACTCCTTTTTCTGTAGCCCTCTTCAAACACAGCCAAACCAAAGCCAATCCTGTCAGTGTGGCCCAGTGAAGGCGGAGCAGAGCGGGGCAGCCCCCTCCCTTATGCAAGCCATGAGACCTGGATCGGGACAGCCCCAAATCACATCCGCTGTTTTCCCTTTTTCCTGTGGTTTTTTTTTTTCAGTACCTTTTTAATCATTTTTAATTTTGACACGACTAGTTTTACATTAGCTCCTTAATAACCTCCTGAATAACCTGTGCGAAGCTGAGCGTTCCGTCCAATTCCCTAAGCCATTGCTGTGCTTGTTTTGCTGAAGCCACATCTCCCCATTGCGCAGGCGGGGAGACTGGCATTCGGAAAAAAAGTCATGAAACCAGAAAAGAATAGTCCATGCTTTTAAGGAAATATACACAGTTGCCCGAAATGGGGAGCGGGATGGGAGCAGAGTATGGACATAAAAAGAAAGAAATGGATACATAAAAAGCCCCTGCACAGCCCAGTGATGATAATAGGTGCAAAGCAGAGCGGTGTGATTTACTCAACTGTCTGCGTTTGAGAAACAAAACGTCTCGGGTAATTGGTCTGGGGACCAAAGTGCAGGACTTTACATTTTATTCTAATTAAAGCTTATTTTGCGGGAGTCAGCCCATTTTTCCATTCTCTTGAAACCTCTTTGGATTTTGTTTGTGTCACGCTCTCAGCCGTGTGTCTTCTGGAACAAGGGTAAGAAGTCCCTCTATGTCGTCTTACAAAGTCATTTATTAAAGTGTTAAACAGGGCGGCACGCACATCAGAATGTCACACAGTGAGTCTAAAAGGTTTGGCCCTTTAAATCAGTATCTGCTGACCCGTTACTTGGTGCCGAGTAGCTTGCCTTCCCCTCCTACCATCTTCTGTCAACCTCTTTGCTCAGAACTCCTTTGTACTGTGACAAGCAGACAGAGAATAGTGTGGGGGACTTCAGTGCTGGAGGCCAAAGGCTACATGGTGAGTGTTCTGCACAGTGGCAGCCAAAGAACTTGACGTTCTTCAAATGGGCCATGGAAACATGTGCCCTCGGGCTGCTGCGCCGGAACGCCCGCCCGCGTCCCTGAGGCTCTTCGCGCTTCCCACTGCAGTTTCGAACCCGATTTCAAAATGAGCCACCTACATGTTAAAGTGATCTTGAAGAAATCAGTCTCACTTTCTATGTAGATTACATAGACTATTATTACCCTTAAGAATTGCATTTTGGGATAAGAAAGACAGGCAGATAGGAGCTTACTTCATACCTTTGGGTGCCCCTGGGGGTCCATTGGATCAAGTTTGGCTCTGTACATTGCAAAGCACGGTCAGAGACAGGAATGTCTCCGAGGAAGCTAGTTGCCCGTTATATGTGCATGCATATAATAGATATGCATCCGTATCATAGACGTGGTGTCTTAGGAAATAGTATAAAGTCTTTGGTGTCACCAGCATTTCAGTTTTTGGTCCTTTTCCCCTCTTACTGCTTCTCACTAAATGAAGGTCTGAAATCCTCACCTCTAACCTTGTCAGCCAGAGGGACATTCTGAATGTCTTCTCTTTCCCCTGAAAACTGCAACATCTAAAATCAGTACCAAGTCTGATACTACCTGCCAACTCTTTGCCATGGCTAAACTGGAAACGCTCAAGAGACAAGGGGACAATGACAGGCTTGTCAGCCTGGGGCTGCCAGTGGCTGAGAGGACTTTTCAGAGAAAGCTCTTACCAGGCCAAGTTTCACGTCCTGCCTAGGGCAGGAGAAGCAAACCTCATGAGTGGCCTGTGTGGCCTTTGTTAGAAGCAGCTACGGGCAGTTGACAGCCTCATGTGGCTTTAAGGACATGGGAGCTAAGAGGGCGCAACCCAAGTTCAGCCTGGAGGACAGCGAGGTAATGTTGTGTGCGCAGGGGAGGAGGGAAGGGACTTCGGGAAGATACAGAAACCTGGCTACCTTCTCCCATGTACAGAGGTGCCCTCCCATTTCTTGAAATGGTGGTATTTAACAGTCACAGCAGCTTGTCCTTAGGATCTTTTGTAGCCAACGCCGCCTTCTGGTCTGGTCTCCTCCTCATAATATGCCTAAGGGGGTCGAGCAGAGGCAGATATGGGTTTCCCCCATTTCACGTGTGGAAAACTGAGGTCGAGAGAGACTCAGCATCTTCTCCGGGGTTCCATTCTTGCTGTCAAAGACGATTTCATCAGGTCATTCACGAAAGGCACCCAGGGCTGGCCTCCAGGTGTGGGTAAATGACTGGTACCTCAAATGGCATGCACAGCTGCTTCTTTGCTTGATGTTAGTGATGGAAATGGCACTCACTTTTTTGGCTCTAGGCATCCTGGAGTTTATCAGCCTGGCCGTGGGGCTGATCAGCATCCGTGGAGTGGACTCGGGCCTGTACTTAGGAATGAACGAGCGAGGAGAGCTCTATGGGTCGGTAAGTTGAAGGTTTTCTTTTCATCAGAGGCTATTAGCACCAGTGTTTGGACGATGTAAGGCAAAAGTGTAAGACTGTTATCTGCTGCTTGAAGGTACTTTTGTCAATGGCAAAAAATTAGCGTCTTCTAGTCATGTGTGGCTGTCCGGGAACTTGCTGCGTAACACTTTCGCTCAAAAGCTCCCATCAAAACATAAGCTTTAGCCTGGCTGGTGTGGCTCAGTGGATTGAGCACCGGCCTGCAAACCAAGGGGTCGCCGGTTCAATTCCCAGTCAGGGCACATGCCTGGGTTGTGGGTGAGGTCCCCAGGAGGGGGTGTACAGGGGGCCACCACACACTGATGTTTCTCTCTCTCTCCCTTCCCCTCTCTCTAAAAATAAAGAAACAAAATCTTAAAAAAAAAAACATAAGCCCTGGCTGGTGTGGCTCAGTGGATTGAGCGCGGGCTGGGAACCAAAGGGTCCCGGTTCGGTTCCCAGTCAGGGCACATGCCTGGGTTGCAGGCCAGGTCCCCAGTGAGGGCCATATGAGGAGCAACCATACATTGCTGTTTCTCTACCTCTCTGTCTCCCTCCCTTCCCCTCTCTCTAAAAATAAATAAATAAAATCTTTAAAAAAATTAAGAAAAAAAAATAAGCTTTACTATGGCATACTGCTTTTGCCTTTTCCATTCGAAGGCCAGCTGGTGTGATGATAATAGTAAGCCATGCTTGTTTGCTAGTAGGTGGTAAGGGTTTGGGGCATTGACCCCCCTGGGGAGCACATCTGCATGTTCATATGTGTCCTGGGGAGTGACAGACTGGCTGGCACAAAACCAGGTGATGGAAGAGCTGGCCTGCAGATTGAGGCTTCTGAGATGAACAACACAGTCCCTGGTTTCCAGATTGCTTCTGTTGAGTCCCAAAGGCCAAATGAAACAAATAAATGAAGAGTGGGGGTTCCAGGGTGACAGCCCTCAGGCTGCAGCTAGGCCTGGGTTGGCTGCAGTGCATGTTCTCTATTCTGGAAGCTAGCCAAGAACTGGGGACCGGGCAGTGACTTTGCTGACCTTAACCCCTTCAGGGGATCCCAATTCGTGGCGTTGGCTTTTGAGTCACATAGCATGCTTTCTGGCTGCCTGCACCCCTTGAAATCAGAGCGCATTTTTCCCTGACACCTAAGCGATAGGCCTGTCCCCAGCACTCAGTATCGGCAACCCCAGCAAGTACTATGGCGGCTGGATCAAGTGTGAGAAGGGCCAGAGGCAAGAGACCCAGGAGCTGCTAGCTTGAAGTAGCCAGATTGGAGGAACTGTGCAAGGAGATCTTTTCTAAGCTTGCCAACTGACAGGCCTGAGACCCTTCATCAGGAGAGATCACAGCTCACCTCTCGTGGGACTTTATATAGATCCAAGGCCTTTGCCTATCAGTTGACATGTTTGGCTGGAATCTCTCTGGATTTGAACATCCTTAGCCCTAAGCAGGGAGAAAACTCAGGGGTGCCAGTGGGGCTCTGGGCAGCCATCGCAGAAATCCTCAGGTTCAGAAAAATCTCAGGCTCTGGTGTAGAACGGTACCCCCGAAACCTGTATAATTTTACTAACCAAGGTCACCCCAATCAAGTCAATAAAAAAGGTTTAAAAAAAGAAAAATCGCAGGCTGAAAGAGCCAGGTGAGTCTATCTCCTCCAGGGTCCTGCCTTCAGGAAAGATCTCACGTAAAACATTTTTGTGTGGCTCATGAGAGAGGCTGAAGGCAACACAGACAGGACTGTCTGGTGCCATTTGGAAAGAAGACACCTCAGTAATACCAGGAGACGGGACTGCAATTTTCTAATATCAATGTGCTATTGCTATTTCAGGGTTCTCCACCAGCGAGCTGGGATGGGAGAAATAGTCATATAATGGGCTCTGCTTTCTTTTCTCTCCCTCACAGAAGAAACTCACGCGTGAATGTGTTTTCCGGGAACAGTTTGAAGAAAACTGGTACAACACCTATGCCTCCACCTTGTACAAACACTTGGACTCGGAGAGACAGTATTATGTGGCCCTGAATAAAGACGGCTCACCCCGGGAGGGATACAGGACTAAACGACACCAGAAATTCACTCACTTTTTACCCAGGCCAGTAGATCCTTCTAAGTTACCCTCCATGTCCAGAGACCTCTTCCGCTATAGGTAACGGACCCTAGTGTGACCTCTGTAATCCGTGTACTCTGGGGCCACAGTTGTGCCTGCAAGCACTATATTCATAGCTTTTCAGTCCTCTTTCCTATCAATTTAGATAGCAGAGAAGCACTTGCTGTTCAACTCGACCCAGCTGTTCCCTTGTTGTTCAAAGTGTATATCAAGGTTGGGTTATTTTGGGGAGGGATGTGGGGGGAGGGGTGGGCCAGAGGGAATCCTGTATATACTCTTTTTCTTTATTCATGTTCTTTCCCCTGAGGTGGCAAGAGAAAGAACGGGGGCCCCTGCCAGGGGCCAGGGGTGTCCTGCCCCACAATCTACCCAAATACCTTGACAATAGGTAAATGAAAGACCAAAATATCTGCCACAGACGCTACCTACAGAGCTTTGGAAAAGTCTCATTCAGAAAATCCTCCGGGCTACAGCCCTGCTGCAAGCCCTGCCTGCATGGGCTCTGCAGGTTTCTCATCTGTCCTGACATGCAGTTTTCCTGCCATTGGAAGTGGGAGATGGGGTAGGTTGCAAGAAATTGCTATTAAGATGTCAGCATGGATACTGTGCATAAGGACAAACTATTTATGAAATGTATATGCTATTTATTTTATATATTTATTTATTTCAGAATAATTTTATTTTTAATGAGAGATGCTATGACTGGATTTTCATCAGAAAGAATAAGGTCCTACTGAAATGGGATAAATGAGTTATTAAAAGGCTTTTATTGGCAATAAAATTGTCTTTATATTGTAACCGCTGTCAAATTGTATTGATTTGTGCTTTTAATAGGATTAGTTGGTTAGCTTCTTTTTCTCCAACTCCTTAGAATCTGACGTTAGCATCACACTACCTAGGCTCTCGATGACCCATCACTCACAGTATTAGCATGAACTAGGGACCCTATTGGAAGTCCTTGCTGATTGCATGACATTAAACTTAGTGGAAAGCCTGGATCAACAGCTCTTTTGGAAGCTCCCACTTAACTTAGGACTGGGGGTAGGGAAACCCTCCTTTGGGGTTTGTTTAGGGCCCAAAGCCCTGAGGTCAGAAACCCTAGTGGGTAGCTTATTTTATTTCTTTATTTTTATAAAACAAAGTCGATTTACAAAGTTATAGAGGTAGTAGAAGTAAGCCAGCTGGTCTGCATGGGCTCTGGAAACAAGTTATAGAAGCAAAAGCAGGGCCCTTGGAGCTTCGCGAAGAGAAAGGCAATGGTAGCACGCCTTAGGGAGGAGAAGGTCGGGAAGCGGAAGGTGGGGAGCCGGCCTTTGCCGCCATGCTCCCATGGCTTCTCACTTTAGATATGAAGATGAAGGGATTTGAAATAAACACAATCAACAGGGAGACTGCTTTTTTTGAACCAGTCAACTCACCTTCTGGAGGTGTTCTCTCACTCCCTTTCCAACCCCCATCCCTTGCCGGTGCCTTTCCTACAGAATTCTTGGAAGCTGTTAACACATTTCCCTAAAGCAGGAGTTCTGAGTATATAATCCCTTGACCAGCAGCAGCATCTGGGAACTTGTCAGAAATGCAAATTACCAGGCCCTACCCTAAACCTGCCAAATGGAAAACTCAGGGGGGCCTGGGGGAAGCCCAGCAATTTGTCTGTTAACCAGCCTCCCTAAGGACCTGTGTGCATGTGAAAGTTTGAAGCCTACCTGCTATAAAGGAATAATTTTCAAAAACAATTCTTTGTGTAGCCAAATGGCTTATAAAGAAAGTTTAGGATCATTTCAGTCCATAAAGAAAGAAAAAGAGTGGGTCTAGGTAAAGGGGGAGGGTGGTTTAAAATCCCTGGCATCTTTACGGATATTCACTGAAGCAGGGGCACATGGTTAGTAGCATTGCCAAAGTGAAAGCTGTCAGGAAACAACCAAAGCAATCAAAGTCTCATTGAGTACTCAGGCACCAAGGGCTGGTGGGAAACGGTTTGCACCTTAAGATAGTTCCTCCTGCCCTGGCTGGTGTGGCATGATGGTTGAGTGCTGGCCTGCGAACCAAAGGGTCACCAGTTCGATTCCCAGTCAGCGTATATGCCTGGGTTGCAGGCCAGGTCCCCAATAGGGGGTGTATGAGAGACAACCACACACTGATGTTTGTCTCCCTTTCTTCCTCCCTTCCCCTCTGTAAAAAATAAATAAATAAAATCTTTAAAAAGAAAGGTTGTTCCTCCATCACATCATACAGGCATCTGCTATTTTTCCAACTGATTGAATGGGGAAAGCAAATAGCTTAGGTAGTAGCTTACTTAAAAACCCAAACCAGCCCTGGCTAGTGTAGCTCAGTGGATTGAGTGCGGGCTGTGAACAAAAGGGTCGCTGGTTCGATTCTCAGTCAGGGCACATGCCTGGGTTGCAGGCTAGGTCCCCAGTGGGGGCCACATGAGAAGCAAGCACACATTGATGTTTCTATCCCTCTCTCCTTCCCTTCTCTCTCTAAAAAATAAATAAATAAATCTTTAAAACCAACAAAAAAGTCTATAAATGCTCATCCAAATCTAAATACCCAACAGGAAAACCATACGTGTGAGACTCTATCCATGACATGGCAAATAAGACTGCAGAATGAAGAATGCTAACTTGCATTGTGTGTGTGATCATACAGCGCTCACCAATGGAATCACCAAGGCAGTGAATTCCCAGGGCTAGGGTGGGCAGGGAAAGTTTCCTGGAAGTGGTCATGCCTGCCATGAAGAACCAACAGGATTTGGAGAGGCAACGTGGCTGACGGACATGTATATATAGGACTACGGGGAAGAGACGTCACCTCCAAAGATCTCTGGGAACAGGATGAAAATCAGCTGTGTCACAGTTCAGTCACATTTTAATGCATATCACACTTTTATTTGCAAACCAAAACTTTACCTATATTATCTATGCCCAGCTACCTACAAGTCTGATAAACAGCCACAACTTTTTTCTTTTTCAATGACAGTTGACATTCAGTATTATTTTATGTCGTCTTCACGTGTACATCCAAGTGGTTATACATTTACAGAATAATTTATGAAGTATGCCTCCGATAAGTCTAGTACCCACCGGGCACCATACATAGTTATCAGAGTATTAGTGACTGTGTTTCCTATGCTGTACTTGCAGCTCCAGCTCCTGGGGGCTTGTGAAATAAATGACAACTATTTCAACCAGTAGGAAGCTGGCACTTCCCTGTGAGTATGGCCCGTGTTACTCTAGTGAGGCACCTGACACGGGCCTGACATGGCCTGACAAGGCCACGGGCACCACACTACAGGACGGGATTTACAAAGAAAACACCACTGTCATGAAAAGGGAAAGACTCCCAATCAGACCATACATTCTTCCTCTGCGTGGAAGTAGAGGGAAAAGAATAGAAAAAGGGTGTAGGTTCCAGGGAGGCAGGAGGAGTTCATTAGGAGCGAGGGAGGCACTCTTTGGCATTGAATTATACGAATAGCAATGAAGCAATGAAGGGGCATATGACCAGAGAATGTCAATAGGGAGCTGTTTTCATTTTGAAAAAGAGGGGAAAGATAAGTTGTGGAAAAGGAAATGGAAAAGAGATGACCTAGTATCCCTACCTCAGTCGACAGGTGATTGCCAACCTACAGAGGATCTAGAGCACAGGGGGCAAACAAGACCCGCGGGCCAAATCCGGCCTCCACCTTGTTTTATCCGGCCCGGCACCTTGTTTCTACCCAGCGGCAGCGCCGAGCTCCTTGCCCCTAGTTAAGGAGTAGTTACATTTCTACGGTCCTAAAATTATATTCTGCCCTTTGAAGGCAAGGCTGATGTGGCCCCCTCTGAAAATGAGTTTGACATCCCTGGTCTAAAGCAATAAGCTCTGGACCTCTGGTTTTCAATGAAAACACGCAGAGGCAATTTTTTACTCATTCTTGCATCCCTTCCAGTGTTTAGACTGTTTCTGGAATGAAATGAACACCCAGGAAATGTTTGTTAAATAAAGGAATGGTTGGTGGAAAGAATGAATGAGGAAGTGAATGAATGGAGAGAGACAGAGGCACCTTTAGCAAACACGTGCGCGATACAAATGCTGGTGAAAGAGAGTAAATGCATCATCTACCTGAATCATCCGAACTGTTATGGTAAGTTCCGAGTATTCTGTTTTTTAATTTTTTTTTATTGTCGTTCAGTTACAGTTGTCCCACCTTTTTCCCCCTTGCTCTCCTCTGCCCCGTCCATCCCCCACTCCCACTGTCGGTCCCCTCCCATTGTCTGTGTCCATGGGTCCCCTATTCACGTTCCTTGACGACCCTTCCCCTTCTTTCCCCCACTATCCCCTCCCCCATCCGTTCTGGTTCCTGTCAGTTTGTTCTTTATTTCAATGTCTCTGGCTCTACTTTGTTCATTTGTTTTGTTGATTAGGTTCTGAGAATTCTTAAATAGGCAAACTATGACAAACTAGAGTGTGTTTCGGGAGACACAGTGAGTCCCTGTCACTGGAAGTTTTTAAACAGAGGCTAGACATCCTCTTGACAAGGATATTGAATCATTGAGAGGGGACAGGGTGAATACTAGATAAAAATGGCAGAATGTGTCATTAGTTTGAGGTTTACTCTGTGGGACCCCCACATTTCTCCTGAGTACCAATAGTGGTCCCAGAAAGCGTATATAAGACCTAAGAGCACCCCCCCCACTGCTATTCTAGCCCATGGAAAACATTGTACACCCCAGGTTCCAAACTTGGGGTTCCTGAGGTCCATGGATGGCCCCCTGGGCCTAAACTCCCAAAATAGTTTGTACACTTTTCTGTGTATGTACATCTCACCTTTCATTGCTTTTCAAAATATCCCCTAAAATGTTAGGAACATCTACGTACCTTACGACTTTCCGTGGCCTCAAAGCATCTGGTATAAGAACTGGTGGCCACTGTGATCCTCTGTGAAAAACTTGACAGAGTCTTTAATTCGGGATTTTCCCCCCAAAGATGTAGATTTTATACGTGAAACCTTTGAGTCCTGTCTTCTAAGACATAGCTTCAAGTGTGGCAACATGGAGGAGGGAGGCGTTGGGGTGGCCTTACTGCTCAGTGGTTCTGAACAGAGCTCAGCGCAGGGCCGGCCCCAGTCGCAGCAACAAGACTCTGCCCTCCCTACACCCTGCTCGCTGCACTCCTGCTGCCACAGGCAAAAGTCGCTCCTGTTCAAAACACAACCAGAGACAGAGCCCACCAGGGCCAGACACGAGGAGCTTATCAGAGCCATCAAAGTCGACTCCTTCCCAAGAGGAATTTAATCGAAGTCCTGAAATAATAAAAGACCCTGACTTTATCTTACCGTTCATGTCACTGCTCAGCCCCTGACCACCTGGCTGAATAGTCAGAAGCCCACCAGTCTCGGGGTTCCAGTTGGGCCGCAGTTCACACGGTTTCGGTCCAAGCTGCCTGGAGAGCAGGCCTCACTATTGTCCTCCCAAAAACGCTGGTCCTGGGGACTGCTTTTCCTTCTCTCTGGAGTAGTGGCAGCTATATTGCCTTTGCCCAGCACTTCCTGAAAAGGGATCTGTTGAGGATGAGAGAGGTTAGGGAGAAAGGGACCAGAAAGGAAAAAGCCTCTCTGGAAAAGCCACGTTCACTGTCAGGCATCTAAGGCCCTTGCTCAGTAAAAGGATCAGAACAGAATTGAGTTTGTCGTTCCTAGAGCTCCCTCCATTCTCAACAGAAAATGAAAGGCCTTTCTAATAGGTAGGTCTGTCCTACAGCACTGTGGGGGTGATTGCAGAGGTAGCCAGCTGTCTCCCTGACCTTTGATAGTCTACACTCCTGCATCCTAGCATAGGCTATTTCCCCTCTGCATCTCTTTCCAATTCCCAGACAAGGTGTGGAATCAGACTCGTTCTTTATTGTTGGCAATGGAGCAAAAGACACGCACATAACATGTTCTTCTTCAGGTCTTGAAGTCAAACCAACCTCGTTTACATTCAGATTCAGTGCATTGGGCATCATTCCGCAAAGCGAAAGACTGTGGGTTCGATTCCCGGTCAGGGCATATGCCTGGGTTGCAGGTCTGGTCCCTGGTCTGGGAGAGAGGCAACTGATCAATGTTTCCCTCTCACATCAATGATTCCCTGCCTGTCTTCCTCCCTTCCTTCCCTCATAGTGGTGAATAAGACAGATGCAGTTCCTCTCCTCATGACATGGTGTAGGCAGAAAGACAGACATAAACGAGTAAACCTACTTATTGTAGTAAGTGCTGTAAAGAAAGAGTACAAGATGCTGGTGCTATGAGATTGTTTATCAGGCAGACATAACCTATTAAGGGGCTTAGGCTTCCTAAAAAGGTGATACTTAGGGCGAGCCCTGGAGAGTGAGTGGGCATTCACTTCATTGGGGGTAGATATAGCTTCCAGGCAGAGAACGGAATATATAAAAGTCCACAGGCAGGAAGGAATTGGGCATGATTTTTTAAAAAATTATAGCCTGGCTGGTGTAGCTCAGTGGATTGAGCACGGGCTGCAAACCAAAGGGTTGCTGGTTTGATTCCCAGTCAGGGCCCATGCATGGGTTGCAGGCCAGGTCCCCAGTGGGGGCCACGTGAGAGGCAACCACACATTGATGTTTCTCTCTCTTTCTCCCTCCCTTCCCGTCTGTCTAAAAATAAGTAAATAAAATCTTTTCAAAAAAAATAAATAAAAATATATAGGAAAGTAGTATGGCTGAATTCTAGTAAGCCACAGTGTCTTTACCTATTAGATGGGGATGATCGTACTACCTACCTCAATAGCTGTTTCTGTAAAGATTAAATAAGATAATATATAGAAAGCATAAAATGCTTAACACAGTACCTGGTGCATAGTAAGCGCTCCATAGATGTTAGCTATTGCTATTACCTTGACTTCATTATTTATTGTTAGTAGTAGTCATTTGAAGACATATCTCTGAATGAACATATGCATTGCTCCACCCTCCCCTTCCATATGTATGATTCTGCTGGGGTTTTACAAAGGACAGCTACCGGAAAGCAAGATGGCACATGGGACAGCCATGCCATGCAAATGCGTGTCTCTTACTAAGAACATATGAGAGCACCGACTTGGAAATTCCATCTTCTAATGTACCTGGTGTGAAGCGAAGCAACAGAATCTCTCAGCCCTCAGCCAACTTCTATTTTAGTTATATTTTAGCAGTGCCTGCCAGTCCCAGAATCCTACCTTGTCCAGGCTCCTATCACCCCATCAACAGCTGACAGTGTCAGCTTCCAGTCAAGATGGCAACATAGGCAGACATGGCTCATCTCTTTGCACAACCACATCAAAATTACAACTAAATTATAGAACAACCGTCACTCAGGAACATCAGAAATCAAGTGGAATAGAAGTCTGACAACTACGAAATCAATTTGAATGGAAGTCTGACAGCTACGGAATTGAAGAAACCACATCCAGACATCCAGACTGGTAAGAGGGGCATGGACACAGAACAGGCTGGCCCCACACCCAGGTGTGGTGGATAAAAATTCGGGAGAGATATCTAGGGAGCGAGGAGTCCCAGACCCACACCAGCCCCCGCAGCCCACAATTCCAGGGCTAGGGAGATAAGTCCCCACAACTTCTGGCTGCGAAAGCCAGTGGGGATTAAGTCAGAGGAGGACGCCTAAGCAATTCCTCTTGGGGAACCCACACACAGACTCACCTACTCAGACTCGCTCCCTCTGAGCTCCAGCACTAGGGTGGCAGCTTGAAGGGCACCAATGGTGCACAGGGAGAGACTGAAGTGTCTGGCATTGGGGTGAGCAGAGGCCAGTGTCCCTCTGCTGAGCCCTCCGGCACAGAGCCGGTAGCAGGTGCCATATCTGAGACTCCATCAACCTGGCCAACACTGTGTGACCCACCATGGAGGTCCCCAGAGGCTCTGCTCCACCCAACTTACGGCTGCCCAAGCTGCTTTTCCATAAAAATGGCTGGTCTTCAACTCCTAAATCCTATCAAACAAGCAACACCTGGCTTCAGTGAGCCCTAGCAGAGCCAGCCTAGAATCACAGCTTGGCTTCACCTGGGAATCTCCAATCCCAGCCATCTCAGATTGCTTTACAGCTCAGGCAGGGTGGCCCCAGGCAAAACAAAGGTGGGGGCTGACCTTGGCCTGCACCACCCAGGAAACCCCAGGACCAGAGCTCCCAGTGGACAGCTACAGACCATATCAGAGCACCACCACCCTGCCCCTGTGCAGCTTACCCTCCACAGAAAGCAGAAGTTAGTGGTCAGTGGTCACAGCCAGTCCTTGCAGCTGACTGGCCTGAGTGAATCCTTCCCATTAATACGCCAACAGCAACCAAGGCTCAACTACAAGAGGAGGGTGTACTCAGCCCACATGAAGGGCGCACTTCGAGCACCCAGCTTGGGTGATAGGGGAAACTATGGCACTGGGCCCTACAGGACACCGACTACATTAGGCCACACTAGCAACACACAGAATCAGAGCAGCTCTACCCAGTACATAGAAACAAACACAGGGAGGCTGCCAAAACAAGGAGACAAAGAAACATGGCCCAAATGAAAGAACAGATGAAAACTCCATAAAAGGAGCTAAACAAAACAGAGATAAGCGATCTGTCAAATGCAGAGTTCAAAACACTGGTTATAAGGATGCTCAAGGAACTTAGTGAGGACCTCAGCAGCATAAAAAGATCCAGTCGGAAACGAAGGATACACTAATTGAAATAAAAAAACAACCTACAGGGAAAAAACAGTACAGTGGATGAAGCTGAGAATCCAATCAATAATTTGGAACATGAGGAAGCCAAAAGCAACCAATAAGAACAACAAGAAGAAAAGAGAATCCTAAAAAATGAAGATAGTGTAAACAGCCTCTGGGACAACTTCAAGAGGTCCAACATTCGCCTCATAGGGGTGCCAGAAGGAGAAGAGAAAAAGCAAGAAATTGGAAATCTCTCTGAAAAAATAGTGAAAGAAAACTTCCCTGATTGGGTGAAGGAAATAGACATGCAAGTCCAGGAAGCACAGAGAGTTCCAATTATGATAATGCAAAGAGGCCCTTCAATGTATACTGAATTATTTTTCTTTAATATGTGTCCCGTGCTCTACTACCAGTCAATGTAAAATGTATAAATATGTTTCCCGCATACAATGTGTTAAAACACCAAAGGTTAAAGATAAAGAGATAATCTTAAAAGCAAGAGAAGTTAGTTACTGGAATGTTGCTAGATGGGAGAGGGGAGGGAATTAAGAAGTACGAATAGGTAGTTACAGAATAGCTGTGGGGATGTAAAGTACAACATAGTAAAGGAAGTAGCCAAAGAACTTATACACATGACCCATGGACACGAACAACGGTGGGGGAATGGCCTGAGGGAGTCGGGGGTGCTGGGTGGAGGGGGGCAAAGAGAGAAAAATCAGGACAACTGTGATAGCATAATCAATAAAATATAATTAATTTTTTTAACTAAATGCACAACAACAAAAAAAGAAAATAGACTCTCGCGTGGGTGCCACATATCCAAAACCCTCATTTTCATTTCTATTCCTTATAGTTGTGACCTGTAGGCCCCATCCCAGTCCCGTTTAACACGCCACACACTAGACCCCTAATAAACCCCTGCTGACGGATACACACTTGCGTCATCAGTTTCCGATTTCCCCGTGTCCCACGAGTTGTAAATACTTCACGTTCCCAAACCCATCACCTTACCTACCACTGTACCCTATATGTCTCCCCAGGCTTCACTATAAGGCTACTATACTTACACAAAATATGTCCTAAAACTTCCCACCAGTAGAAATCCAGGGCATTGCCTCCTCAACGGACAATCTGAATAGCATGTATATATCTAGCACAGAGTAACTTAGAGAGCCCCCACCCAAAGTCCCATCCAAGTCTGAAGTGCCCACTGTCTCCGCTTCTGTTCCCAGACTGTCAGCATGACCAGGTAAAGCTATGAAAACTGGGTCATCAAACGGCTGCGCTTGCAAACACAGTCTCATCAACCTCAAATGGACCAGCCCTTTTCTGCTTGGCAGCCCTTTCTTTAATTTAGTTCTGATTCTGTCTGGCACCCACCATAGCTCATCATAAATACGCCTCACATCCAAACAACTTTGTGTTGGCTCGGTGTTAACCAAACTTCTCCGGTAGGCACCCAGTGTAATTGTCTAAAAGCACAGATGCACCAGCTCCGTTGGGTCTTCCTAAATCAGAATTTCCAACTGATAGGCGTGGTTATCTCTATCAATGGTTCTCAAAATTTTTGTCCTGAGGAACCCTTACTTAAAAATGACTGAGGACCTCAAAGAGCTTTGGTTTATGTGAGTTATAGTTATTGGTTCTTACTACATTAGAAATCAAAAATCAGAATTTTTATTATCTAATAATTTAAAATAACAATAAACCCATTAACATGAATATAAATCACATTTTTATGAAAAATAACTGTATTGCCAAATACCCAGTGAGTGGTATTCCTTTGTATTTTCCAAACCTCTTTGATATCCGCCCTAATAGGAGACAGCTGGATGCTTATTGTGGCTTCTGCAGTCAATCTGTTGCTGTACGTTCTCTGGGTCGAGGTGTAGGAAGAAAAACGGGCCACTCCGAGATTAGAAAAGAAAGGACCTCATGGACCCCACAGATTTTGAAGCCACACTTTGAGAATCACTGATCTACTTCACAAGTCTCCAAGTAATTCTTTTCATGGGAATAGGTGGTAAACACTGCGTTAATTCCTGTGAGATGTTACAAGTCTCCACGTTTCTTGCTCGCGCCTGCAGCCTGTCTGGATCAGGCAGTCTCCGGTCTCTCTCTGCAGATGAAACCTCACTCACGATTTACTAAGACACAAGCCATCTAGTCGTGGCTTCCTATCAATCCTTTTTTGATACTGTTTAGGTTTGCTTTTTTTTTTCTTTTAAGGAAAATTTTTTTAAAAAATGTTTATTGTGGTATAACATATATAACAAGATTTGCTGCTTTAACCATTTTTAAATGTACAATTCAGGGGCATTATAGTCACAGTGTTGTACAACCATTGCCACAACCTACTTCCAAACCTTTGTCATCGCCCCAAACAAAAGTTCTGAGGCCATTAAACCGTAACTCCCCATTCCCTCCTCTTCTCAGTCTCTAAGTGACCCATGATCTACTTTGTCCCTATGGAGTTCCTGTCCTGGACATTTTATGTAATGGAATCATACCACATGTGGTCGTTTGTGACTGGCTTCTTTCCTGTAGCATCGCGTTTTGGTTCACCTACACTGCAGCATGTGTGAGTACCACATTTCTTTTTATGGCCAAATAGTATTCCATTGTATGGAAATAGCGTATTTGTTTATCCATCCATCAGTTGACAAGCATGTGAGTTATTTCTAGTTTGGAGGTATTATGAATAAAGCTGCTATAAACATTGGTGTACAAGTCTTCGTGTGAACATGTTTTCATTTCTCCTGGGTATACACCTAGGAGTAGAATGGCTCGGGTGTATAGTACTTCTGTGGTCAACCATTTGAGACACTGCCAAACACTTTTTTTTCCTTTTTCCATAAATAGGTAGTATTTTATTATAAATTAATGTTTCTCCTATATTGTCTTCATATTATTGAAGCATTATATTGATTTTAATTTTTAATTTATTTGGCTTTAAATTCAGCATACTGGGGTGACATTGGTTTGCAAAACTGTGCAGGTTTCAAGCGTACAACTAAGTAAAACATCATCTGCACACTGCATCGTGTGCCCATCACTGCCTGTTGACCCAGCAATCCCACTTCTGGGAATATAGCCTATGAATCCTGAAAAACTAATTTGAAAGAATATATGCATCCCTATGCTCATTGCACTGTTATTTACAAGAGCCAAGATTTGGAAACAGACCAAGCACTGTTTCAAAGAGGCCGTACCATTTTACATTCCCATCAACAATATGTGGGGGTTCTGATTTCTGCACATCCTCACTATCATTTATTACTTTCCATTTTCTTAAATTCTAGCCCTCCTGGTGGGCGTGAAGTGGTATCTCACTATAGTTTTTATGTGAATTTCCCAGGTGACTAATGGTGTCGACCATCTTTTTCAGTACTTCTTGGCCATTGTATATCTTCCTTGGAGAAATGTCTATTCACATTCTTTGTTCATTTTCCTTTTTAAAAATATTTTATTTTTAGACAGAGAGGAAGAGAAGGAGAAAGAGACAAACATCAATGTGTGGTTGCCTCTCACGTGGCCCCCACTGGGGACCTGGCCCGCAACTCAGGCATGTGCCCTGACTGGGAATCGAACCAGTGACCCTTTGGTTCACAGGCCGGAGCTCAATCCACTGAGCCACACCAGCCAGGGCAAATTGTTCATTTTCATAATTGGGTTATATGTCTTTTTATTATTAGGTTAAAAGACTTCTTTATTATGGATACAATAATATAGTGTGAGTTAGAGATTCAGCTTCATTTTTTTGTATGTGCATGCCCAAATATCTTGGCATCATTTGTGGAAAACTATTCTTTCCCCACCGCATAGTCTTGGCTTTCTTGTTGATAATTAATTGACCACTGCTATATGAGTTTGCTTCTGCATTCTCAATTATACTTATTGGTCTATATATATGTCTATTCTTATGCTACTACCACACAGTCATGATTACTGTAGACTGATTTGTAGTAAGTTTGGAAATCAGGATGTGAGAATCCTCCAACTTTGTTCTTCTTTTTCAAGACTGTTTTAGCTATTCTGGGTTCCTTGAAATTCCATATGAATTTTAGGACTAGTTTGTCAATTTATACAAAGAACAATTTATATGGGGTGCATGAGAGGCAACCACACAGTGTGTCTCTTTCTCCCTCCCTTCCCCTCTGTCTAAAATAAATAAATAAAATCTTTAAAAAATAAAATAAAAATGTTTGTGCTTTTTAACCCAGTAAATCCACTTCTAATAATGCAAAGAGTTGTATACAAAGATGCAACATTATATATAAGATGAAAAGAAGAAAGGAAGGAAAGAAGGAAGGAAAGAAAGAAAGAAAGAAAGAAAGAAAAAAGCTATTCAACAGTAGAAGAATGGCTATACGTTATGACACATCACTATAATCAATTATTATGCAGTCCATTGAAAATGAGGTTGTTCAATATTTTAAATGGCATAGAGACATTCTCTCAGAATAATTTAAAAGGAAAAGCTGAACATAGAATTGTATTATATTATGATCTCAAATGTGTAAATATACCATACATATGAATAGAAAAAAAACAATAGAGGTAAATGAGCCAAAATGATAGCCACTGTGGAAAACAGTATGGAACTTCCTCAGAAAACTAAAAATGGATCTGCCTTTTGACCCAGCAATTCCACTACTGGGATTCTACCCTAAGAACCCTGAAACACCAATCCAAAAGAATCTGTGCACCTCAATGTTCATAGCAGCACAATTTACAATAGCCAAGTGCTGGAAGCAACCTAAGTGCCCATCTACACATGAGTGGATCAAGAAACTATGGTACATTTACACAATGGAATTCTACGCAGCAGAGAGGAAGAAGGAGCTTGTACCCTTTGCAACAGCATGGATGGAACTGGAGAGCATTATGCTAAGTGAAGTAAGCCAGGCAGTGAGGGCCAAATACCATATGATCTCACCTTTAACCGGAACATAATCAACAAAAGAAAAAAGCAAGCAAAATATAACCAGAGACATTGAAATTAAGAACAATCTAACCATAGCCAGAGGGGAGGGGATTGTGGGGAGAAGGGTTTTCAGGAACCACTATAAAGGACACATGGATAGAACCAAGGGGGAGGGTGGAAGCAAGGGAGGGAGGTGGGTTTGGAGGGGGTGGAGGGAGATGGGGGAGAGGATGCAGACAACTGTAATTGAACAACAATAAAGTAATTAAAAATTAAAAAAATTATTTCTATATAATGTTTATTTTTTTTAGTTTTGATGGTAAGTGCATACCATATGGCCTAGGTGTGCAGTAGGCTACACCACCTAGGTTTGTGTAAGTGCACTCTATGATGTTCACACAATGATGAAATCACCTAAGGACAAATTTCTCAGAAAGTATCCCAGTCATTAAGCAGCACGTGACTATATATTCCCATTATAGCAGTTGGCTATTTTAGATTTTAAAGCTGTATCAGTTTTCTCACAATAAAGTCTTCATATTCTGTCTATGAAAAAAAATGAGCCAAAACGTTGAGTGCTTTTTTCTGAGCAGTAGGTTTTTCTCTTCAACGTCTATGTTTTTCTGTATTTTTCTACCTTTTGTACAGCGAGTATGTATAATTATCCATATAGTTGACTGCATTTATGCCATTACAATATTTAATCAATCTGCCCTGGCTGGTGTAGCTCAGTGGATTGAGCGCGGGCTGCGAACCAAAGGGTCGCTGGTTCGATTCTCAGTCAGGGCACATGCCTGGGTTGCAGGCCAGGTCCCCAGTGAGGGCCACGTGAGAGGCAACCACACATTGATATTTCTTTCCCTGTCTTTCTCCCTCCCTTCTTTTCTGTCTAAAAATAAATAAATAAAATCTTAAAAAAATAAAACTGTCTTTAAAAAATATATATTTAAACAACCCCCTGTCAATGGGCATTTAGGTTGTTTCTAGTCTTCTGCTACTCCAACCAACATTCACGCGAATACCTTGTACGTACATCTTTGTGGATACATGGGAGTGTGTCTGCAGGATGAATTCCTCGAAGTGAAATGTTGTGGGACAAATGGAACGAGCATTTTACATTTCCACAGACAGTGTCAAGTTATGCTTCATCAAAGTTATGCCCATTTATTGTACTGCCAATAACTTATGAGGATGCTTGTTTTTCCATATCGTTGCCAACAAAATAAAAATGTTTTTTATCTTTGGTAATAATAGATAAAAATATATTTATGTTAGCCTCATTTTCATTTTATGACTGAGATTAACCATCTTTCCATTTGTTTACAAGCCATTTGCTTTGCTTCAACTTCCTTGTTTTAAAAATGGGGAGACTGCCCGGCTGGTGTAGCTCAGTGGATTGAGCGCGGGCTGGGAACCAGAGGGTCCCGGTTTGATTCCCAGTCGGGGCACATGCCTGGGTTGCGGGCCAGGTCCCCAGTGAGGGCCATGTGAGAGGCAACCATACATTGCTCTTTCTCCCTCCCTTCTCCTCTCTCTGAAAATAAATAAAATAAAATCTTTAAAAATGGGGAGACTGACACCCAAAGGGGGTAACATATTTAAGGGCATACACCTAATTAGGACAGAATCCAAATTAGCTCCACCCTGGCCGGTGTGGCTCAATTGTTTGGAATGTTGTCCCACAAACCAAAAGGTCACTGGTTTGATTCCCGGTCAGGGGGTGATGGATATTTAAGGAGAGAGGACTTTGGCTCCATGGCACGGGTGGGGGAATTCACCTATTGCCAGGAGGGAAATGCTGACCTGAAACAGAAGAGAAGGGGAAAAGAAAGTTTGGGCAAGGGACTGGGTGGAAAGCAGGTTGAGAGGTTCTGACTGGATGAGGCTCTCAACCTTATCTGTGAATTAGGAGGCGGGCAGTCTCCTGGATGTGGAGAGGTGGGTAGTAGGCGGCTGATGAGGGCCCCTGGGAAGGGTTTCGACCGTCGGCTTTAGAGAGCGTGACTTGGCTGTGGCTCCAGTTCAGAGTTGTGAGATTTTCTTTCAGAAAAGTTTTCGTGATTAGAATATCATGGATTCCTGTCAAAAATATCTTCTGTGGAGAAGTAGGAGCAGAAGGCATACTGCTGGGCCTGAGGGGTGAAGAGCCAGGTGAAGGAAAATGAAGGCAGCAAGTGTAGACCAGAGTTTTGAGGTTTAGCAGAAAAGAACAAGGGGAAGACAGGACCATGGCTTGAGGAAGAAGTAGAGAAAGGATAGTCCGCATTTGCTTTTAGGGTAGGAGAGACTTTGAGAGCTAAAAGACATGCTATCTGCATGAGATTTCATCGATACGTAGAATCTAAAAGTGAAAGCAACAAATGAACAAGCAAGACAAAGAAACACTCACAGACACAGACAACAGTGTGGTGGTTGCCAGAAGGAAGGGGGTGGCGGGAAGTAAAGGGTAAAGGGGTCAAATATAAGGTGACGGAAGGAGATCTGACTTTGGGTGGTGGGCACACAGTGCAATATACAGATGATGTATCAGAGAATTATACGCTTGAAACCCATATAGTCTTATTAACCAGTCACCCCAATAAATTTAATTTAAGAAATGACATAGGTACAGAAATCAGGAAGAGACCAGAGAGAGTAAAGAAGTGGACGGAGAAAGACAGAGACCCAAAGAAAAAGAGAAAGAGGCATCCATATACATTCAGGGAACAGATTTTGATGGTACTGACGTCGCCATAATGTTCTCTCATAACATACGACTGCCAAAACATTTACACATAAGTTCACCAAACATGTGTTACACGTTTTCTGTCACGTACTGAGGATACTAAAGTGAGAAGACCAGACAGGGTCCCTGCCCCTCAGGAGCTCACATATCTAGCAGGGGGGCAAGACATTAATCAAGTAATCACACAGCCACTTGTATTAGTTTCCTATTGCTGTTGTAACAAATTACTGCTAATTAAGTGGCTTACAACAACACCCATTTATTATCTTACTGTTCTATGTGTAGGACAGAAGTCTGACATGGGCCTCGCTGGGCTAAAATCAAGGTGAGGGCAGAGTTGTGTTCCTGTTTGGAGGCTCCAGGGGAGAATTGTTCTCCTCACCCTTTCCACCTTCCACAGGCCACCGCATACCCTGCCTCAGCCTTCCTCTGCCACATTTAAGCGCCCTGGGATTGCACTGGGCCCGCCCCGTAAGGCAGGCGCCTCTCCCCATCTCCAGAGGGTCTATGCAGCCACCTTAACTCCTTTCATTCCTGCAGCCTTCATTCTTCACTGCCCTGAAACAGCATATTCACAGGTTCCAGGGGTTATGATGTTGGGGACCATTATTCTGCCTACCACAGTTACAAATTACGCATTACAGACACTATTGGCTTAAAGAGGGCTGCGACCTTCTGTGCAGAAGTACAGAAGCATGGCATTGCCTGGGACTATCCCGTTCTGAGTTCTGTTCTTTGCTGCCTCCATGTGTTGTGCTTGCAGTTTCCTCTGACGCACCCTCTTCCTTAGTCTCTACATGGCCACATTCTAGCCGTTTTAGGCACCGCCTACATGATACATAGACTTTATCAAGCGGAAAAATGAAAAAATAAACTTAATTCAGAATAGTTCTTTTGCCTTTAGGATTCTCAATTGGTGCCTAGTTGAACTAGCGAGGAAACCACTACATTAAAGAATGAGTAAGTTCTTCCCTGACTGGTGTGGCTCAGTGGATTGAGTTCCAGCCTGTGAACCAAAGGGTCGCAGGTTCGATTCCCAGTCAGGGCACATGTCTGGGTTGCAGGCCAGGTCCCCAGTAGGGGGTGCGTGAGAGGCAACCACACGTTGAAATTTCTCTCCCTCTCTTTCCCCTCTAAAAATAAATAAGTAAAATTTTAAAATATCTTTAAAAAGGAATGGGTTCTGATATCTTAAAACCTATTTGAAAATATTCACACTGGACTTTTCAGATACTTCCATTTGGATCACAAAAGGAAATGAGAGAGCCAAGTCCTCTCAGCCAGAAGGAAGTGCCTTGAAAACACCAAAGGGGAGGATTCTCTTTCAGGCTTTGCTTTAAAGTAAAAGCAGACAGGTGAGAGCTAATAAGCAAAAGAACAAAATAACAAGATACTCTAAATGATTTGCAAAGGGCTTGGATTAAGTCTCGGTTCCAGGCACAGTGGCAAGCTTGTAGCAAAACATAGAATCAGACACATAATTTTGAATCCCGCCTCTTTCAATGAGTCATGTAACACTGGGCGAAGAATGTCATGATTTCAAGCCTATTTTCTCATCCATAAAACAGGAGTTGACAAAAGTGACTATTCGTACTGCCTGACACATAACAGGCGTTCGATAAACATTGTGGGATGAGAGATTCAGAGAGGTGAAGTAACTTGTCCGAGATTAGATAGACAGGACCAGGCCCCCAAATTCTAGCAAATTAAACTCATTTTGCTGTTTTCAAGTTCTTTGGAAACATTGCCTATTCGTGGTCCTTGTGACACATCTCTGTAAGTCAAGAATACTCGCCCCCATCCTGATGGAGGTCACTACCCTAATACAAATTGGTTTTCTTGTGAATATAGCAGCATTTCTGATTGGAAACAGAGGATTTTGAAGTACTTGCTACAGCAGTCTGCCTTCTCCGAGGAAAGCTGAATGATTCTAATCTTGGCATGGAAGGACAGTGACATCCAGAAGGTGAACCATGGCTTCTAGATATTGTTGGTCTAAACTGGGTTGTGTGTGGCGAAAGAAGAACCTTCTAAACCAACTAAATACCCCTCTGAAACAAAATCCTGAAGCTAATTCCCTGCATAGCAAATTAAAGTCTTACAGAATGTCAGAGGTCTTCCCATTTTACAGTTGTCCCACAGAAATGTCCTCCCCCTTCATTTTACTTCACACACTCCTCTAATTCCCACGGACAGTTCTCATTTTAAAGCTTAGTTCAATTCTGAAAATGTGCTTAATGTGGTCTGGCGGATTGAAATAGTGAATTGGAATTAAGAGTAATAGGAGGAATCTTAATGGTGTGGAATGAGTAACTAGAAGACATGGGTGCTCTTGAGCGTCTCTGGACTTTTTTTTTTTCGATTGTAAAAGGGCTCGGCTACAGTGTCTCTAAGACCTCTCCCATCTTTAACGTTCTGTGATTCCCGCCCCCCCCCAGCCCACCACTGAGCTATTAGAATATAAAACGGGGGGATAGTTTGGAGAAGTA
>PVJI01012002.1:0-53663 GCA_004026765.1 Micronycteris hirsuta | reverse complement strand
CCCATTGGTTTGAGTCCCAGCTTCCTTTTTTTCCCTGTTGGTTCCCTGTAAATCCTCCTCCATTATCTTTATCGTATTGTTCATTTGTTCAACTATTTCTTCCAGTTTTGTGAGCATCCTGATTACCAGTGTTTTAAACTGGGCATCTGTTAATTTGGCTATCTCTTCGTCCGTTAGTTGTAATTTGTTCTGATCTTTCATTTTGGCCATTTTCATTCTTTTTTATCTCGGCGCACCTGTCGGAGTCTTAGGTGTTTGCCGGTGCCTGGCAACCTGGGTCGCTTTTTGGTGACGTTTCCTCTGGGGGCGGGGCCTGGGAGGGAGCAATGGCGTCTGCCGTTCACCGCCGCTCCCTATCACCCTCTGCTCCCCAGTTCCCGTGCCTTTTCCACCAGCCTCGGCCCTGCTGGTTCCCACTGGCCTCTCCAGTTACGCCGCCGGCCTGTGAGGTTCACCCATTGCTCGGGGTCGTGCTTTGGTTAGGCGCTCCCGGGGTGAGTTCTTCCGGGCAAACTGCCTCTCACTCCGCTCCTCCGCTCGGTTCTGTCCCGCTTACTGGCCTGGATGTTTGTCCTCCCCAACTTCCTGGGTGTCGGACTTCCCTTCAGTTTGATTCTGTCCGTTCTGGTTGTTTATTTTTCGCTATTGAGTTCGTTGTTTAAACTCTCTGGTTGTGAGCGGCGGTGCAGTGCGTCCACCTACACCGCCATCTTGGCGGAAGTCCCTAGTTCATTTCTTTACCAATGAAGGAGATATTTTCCCTTCTCCTTTGTCTACAACATTGCCTGAGAATCATGAAAAAAAAAGTGTACTCAAGAGTAAAATGACAGTGCAGGTGTATCACAGAAGGAACACCAGGATCCTCTAAATATTTCTTTTACTCTGAATTCTCATGACAGTAAAAAAGGAGAGTGAAGGAAATAATAACTACTAAAATGTATTGAGGCCTTACTGAAGTCAACATAAGCAACATCTGAACCTGTAGAGAATTTTTATGAGTTTATTTGAGCTAAACTGAGGACATATGCCAGGAGCAAGATCTCAAATGCACCAGAGAATATCAGTTTGCAGTTTTTTTCATGCATTTGAGATTAAGGAGGGAACATAAGGAAGATTACATTAAGGTGGAAAAAAGCTACGTGGGGATGGGATTATAGGACAGTTAACATTTTGTGCCCTTACACTTTAGAAGGAGGGGTCTGAAAGGGTGGTCAAGTATTAGAAGGAGTGGGAAAGAGGGCATTTCAAAGGTGTATTAACCTAGTTGTACAGAAACAATGGACAGGGCTTGCTTCAGGTAAAGATAAGCCTTTTACTAAAGAAGTTTGTGCCTGGGGTATGCCTACCTACCATTACCTGTCCACTTGGGAGTTTATGATTTATTGAAGCACTTCTTTTTTGTCCACACTGAGTGCCAGGCACTGTTTAAAGTGTCTTTCATTGAATCCTCACAACTCCTTGGGTAGGTATATTATTACCTATGTAACAGCTGAGGTTTTCAAGGCTCTGAGAAGCTGGGTAACTGGCTCAAGCTCACCCAGGCAGCAGGTTAGTGTCAGCTGCGTTCAAGAGCGCATGCGTTTGATCATCACATTACACTCACCACCTGCTTAGGAACTGGGTGGGGGCCAGAGAGTAGTTTTTAAAATACTTTTGATGTAGCATTATTAGGTTTGACAAGTTACTAGACTTGAGAAGAGTCAGTGTTTTAATTTTTTTGTGAATGATTTTCATTTAATGCCATTTACTTAAGTCATAGTTTTAGAAGTTACTTATATCCTTTATTTTTATTTAACTTTTCACATGTTTTTGTTTTGTCTCTGCAACAAGATTTTAAGCTCTGAAGACAACCCTTTGAAACCTTATAGTGCCTAGAACAGTGCCACTCACATAGCAAGTGCTTTAGGGATGGATGACTTAGTGATATGAGTTTCTAAGAGCAGAATTCCAACACAATTTCCTCCCTCCGTCTCATCCTGCCTGGGGAACTTTTTTCCTTAATTTACTAAATTTTTTTTCTAAGATTATAAGAACAGTTTTAGGTTTACAACAAAATTGAGAAGGTACAGAGATTTCCCCAATGTTCCTTGTTCACACACATGCATAATCTCCCCCATTATCAAAATATACCACATCACTCACCAGATTGGTGTATTTTTTTTCCTAAGAATAAACCTACATTAACATGTCATAATCACCCAAAGTCGATAGTTTACATTAGGTTTCATTCTAGGTGTTAAACATTCTATAGGTTATGTATAATAACTTATAGCCATCATTGTAATATCAAACAGAGTATTCTCACTGCCCTAAAAATCCTCTGTACTCTGTCAGTTCATTAGTGGTTCATCCTCCCTCAGGAACCACTAGTAGTTTTATGTTCTTCATAGTTTCACCTTTTCAAGAACGTCACATAGTTAGAATCATATGTATTTAGCCTATTCAGATTGGCTTCTTTCACTTAGTAATATGCATTTCAGTTTTTTAAATATCTTTTCATAGTTTAATAGCTCATTTTTTAGTGCTGAATAATATTTTATTATTTATACTTTGTTTATTCATTCACTTGTTGAAGGACATCTGTGTTGATTCTAAGTTTCAGGCATTGTGAATAAAGCTGCTATAAACATCTTTGTACAGGTTTTTAGTGTAGACGTAAGTTTTCAAGTCTTTTAAGTAAATACTAAAGAGCATGATTGCTGGCTCATATGGTAAGAGTATGTTTAGTTTTGTAAAAGACCATCAAACTAACTTCAAAAGTGGCTGAATCAATTTGCATCCCCATCAGCAATGCATGAGAGACAGTTCCTGTTGCTTCAAATAGTCCCCCAAATTTTGATTATTCTAAATAGTGTGTAGTGAAGTCTCGTTGTTGTTTTAATTTACATTTCTCTGATGACATATAAGATGTAACATCTTTTCATATGCTTATTTGCCATCTGTATATCTTCTCTGGTGAAGTGTTTGTTAAGGTCTTTGGCATTTATTTATTTATTTATTTAATCCTCACCTGAGGAAATGCTTATTGATTTTGGAAAAAGGGGAAGGGAAGGAGAAAGAAAGGGAGAGAACCATCAATGTGAGAAACATAGATTGGTTGCCTCTTCTAGATGCACCAGCCAGGGCTGAACTCTCAACCCAGGTATGTGCCCTGACAGGAATTGAACCTGCAACCTTTCAGTTTATGGGATGATGTTCCAACAAACTGAACCACACCAGCCAGGACAATCTGGGCCATTTTTAAATCAAGTTGTTTGTTTTCTTATTATTGAGTTTTAAGAAACTCAAGTTTGTATATTTCAGGTAACAGTTTTTTTCAGAGGCATCTTTGGTAACTTTTATTCTCCCAGTCTGTGGCTTGTCTTTCCATTCTCTTAATGATGTCTTACGCAGAGCCGAAGATTTAATTTTAATGAAATCTATCTTTTCAATTATTTTTTTCATGGATTGTGTCTTTGGTGTTGTTTCTAAAAATTCATTGTCAAACACAAAGTCATTCAGGTTTTCTTCTGTGTTAATTTCTAGGAGTTTTATAATTTACATTTATGTCTGTGACCCATTTTGAGTTAATTTTTGTGTAGGGTGTTAGGTTTGTGTGTGTGTGTATATATACACATACATATACACATATGTATACATATACATATGTATACATATATGCATATGTATATGTATGTGTATATGTGTGTATATAAATATATATATGCACACACACACATACATATGAAGGTCCAGTTGTTTCAGCACTATTTGTTGAAAAGGCTATGTTTGCTCCATTGTATTGCCTTTGTTCCTTTGTCCAAGATCACTTGACTATATTTTGGGGGGTTTATTTTTGGGCTTTCAATTCTGCTCCATTATTTATTTGTTTATTCTGTTATCAATATTACACTGTCTTGATTACTGTAACTTTATAGTAAGTCTTTTTTTAAATCTTTTTTAATTACAGTTGATATACAATATTATATTAGTTTCAGATATATATCCCAGTAATCAGACATTATATAACTTACTAAATGGTCAGCCTGATAAATCTCACACCCATCTGACACCATACATAGTTATCAGAATGTTATTGACTATATTCTCTATGTTGTACTTTATATCCCCATGCCTAGTCTGTAACTACCAATTTGTATTCCCTTCACCTTACTCACCCATTCCCCCAACCCCTCTCCCATATGGCAACCATCAAAATGTTCTCTATATCTGTGAATCTGTTTCTGTTTTGCTTATTTATTTGGGGTTTTTAGATTTACTTGTTGATGGATATGTATGTATTGCCATTTGTTCATATTTGTGATCTTTTTTTTTCCTCAAAGAAGACCCTTTAACTGGTTTGATAGTAATGAACTCCATTAGCTTTTGTCTGGGAATATCTTTTTATGTTATTTGACTCTAAATGATAGCTTTGCTGGGTAGAGTAATCTTGATTGGAAGTCCTTGCTTTTCATCACTTTGAGTATTCCTTGCCAATCCCTTCTGGCCTGCAAAGTTTCTGTTGAGAAATCATCAGACAGTCATAGGAGCTCCCTTTCAGGTAACTCACTGTTTCTCTCTAGCTGCTTTCATGATTCTGTTTTTGTCTTTAAACTTTTGTATTTTAATTATAATGTGTCTTATTGTGGGCCTCTTTGGGTTCACCACATTTGGGACTCCATATGTTTCCTGGGCTTCTATGTCTCTTTCCTTTACCAGGTTAAGGAAGCTTTCTGTCATTATTTTTTAAAATAGGTTTTCAATTTCTTGCTCTCTCCCTTCTTCTTCTGGCACCCCCATGATGCAAATGTTTGTATGACTGAAGTTGTCTCAGAGGCTCCTTACACTATCTTCATTTTTTTGGATTCTTTTTTCTTTTTGTTGTTCTGATGGAATGTTTTTGCTTCCTTATATTCCAAATCAGTGTTTTGATTCTTGGCTTTATTTACTCTACTGTTAATTCCCTATAAACTATTCTTCATTTCAGTTAGTGTATCCTTCATTTCTGACTTGTTCTTTTTTATGGTTTCCATGTCTCCTCATTTTGGCAACCCCCACCCCACCCCGTGTTTGTTTCTATGTATAGTAGTGCTGCTAAGTCTCCCAGGCTTGGTAAAGTGGTCTAATATATTAGGCGTCTTATAGGGCCTAGGGCACAGCCTCTTTGTTCACACAAGCCAGGCACTCCAGGTGCACCCCCCTGTGTGAACTATGTACACCCCCCTGTTGTAGTTGAATCTTGACAGCTGTTAGTACCTCACTGGGATGAATTTACCCCCAGGCCAATCAGCTATAAGGACTGCCTGTGACCACCAATCCCTGTAGAAGACCAGCTATGCAGGGGCCCACCACACAGAGCAGGACTTACTTCAGTGTGGCTCTGGTACCCACTGAGTTTGCCCCTCAAGTGTCTCTTGTGGAAATGGTTGGGTGATGCTTCAATGTGCTTTGAAGCTGTCCACTGAGTACACCGGCTCTGGGGCCTCCTGGAAGGTGTAGGCCAATGCTAGCCACTGCCTGTTTTCTGCTCAGGGCCACCTGGCATGAGCTACAAAGTGATCTGCAGATGGCTGGCTACTACTTGTGCTGGGCTTGGAGGTACCCAGGAAAGGCCAAGCTGCAAACAAACGCCAACTGCAACTAGTGCCGGCGCTACTTAGCAAGAGGTACAAGACATGCTAAGACCAGATGCTGCTTGTTCGAGAGATTTTAGGAAAGCCTGAAGCATGAGCCAAGACAAGCCATTCTTATGGAAAACCCATTGGAAACAGCTTTGGTGAGTAGCAAGTTGCTTGGGGTGGGGCCTTAGAGAATCACCAGGGCTGGACAAACAGTGATAATCAGGTTGATGGAGACTCAAATATGGTACCTGCCTGCCAGCTCTGCTGGGAACAGGCTCAGAAAAGGAATAATGGTCCCTGCCATCACTTATGTCTGTGAAAAAGCTGCCTCTTCAGCTCTTGCTTTAATGCCAGACAGTTCAGTTCCTTACAGTATGTCCCTGGTGCTTTTCATGCTGCTACCTCAGTGCTGGTACTCAGAGGCAGTGAGTCTGAGTAAGTTCATGTACAGGTCCTTTAAGAGGAACTGCCTGGGACTCTAGAAGCCTTCGGTCTCACTTAGCCTCAATCCCTGCTGGTTTTCACAGCCAGAAGTTATGGGGACTTCACTTTCTGACACTGGAAGCCTAGGCTGGGGTGCCTGGTGTGGGGCTTGGACCCCTCACTCTTCAGGGATAATCCCTCCTGAGTTTTATCTCATGTGGGTATGGGACTAGCCTGTTCCACATCTGCGCTCCTCATACTTGATTCAATGTAGTCTCTTCTTTATAGCCTTAGTTGTAGGACTTCCATTCAGCTAGATTTCAGGCAGTTTTGAATGATGGTTGTTCTGTAGTTTAGTTGAAATTTTAATGTGGTTGTAGGGGGATACAAGTACCTCACTTAACTATGCCACCATATTGATCAGAAGCCTCTGTAGTAAGTCTTGAAGTCAGGTAACATCAGTTCTCCAATTCTGTTTTTCTCCTTAAATAGTGTGTTGGCTATTCTGGATCTTTTGCCTCTCCATATAAAGTTTATAATCAGTTGGTCAATATTCATAAAATACCTTGTTAATATTTTGATTGAGATCTGGGATATTTTTAATAAAATCTAGGCATATCTTTTATTTCATTTTTTGATGTTTTACTGAGGTATGATTGACATATAACTGGGGGTATTTTTAATACATACTCTCATCTCCTGAGTAGGGGGTGTTTTGGGATAAGCAGACATTTTAAAAAACTCCTCTGTTCTTTTCCTCTCTACATTTTTCTTCTCTTTCTGCTCCTCCTTTTCCTCCTCCTCTTCCTCCTCCTTCTTTTCTTTTCTTTTCCTTTGTTTCTTCTTTCTCTTCTTCCTCTTCTTATTCCTCATTCTCTTTTTTCTACCTCTCTTCCTCCCCCTCTTATTGTCTCTCTTAAGCTTTGTCCAGGACCAAGTAGAGGGTAGGATCAAAAGAACAATAAAAATAGTTCATGCCTGCCAGGTTCGAAATTTTAGTTGCTCCATTGGGGATGGGATCTGGAGGCAATTACAATAGAGTGAAAAAAATGATCTAGGAGTCAGAACACAGGCTCAAATTTTGGCTTTTGGCTTTGCTGCTACATATCTGGATGTGTTGTAAAAGTCAATTGGTCAACAGGGAACTCAATCTCTACATCTGTAGAGAATAATAATAGCTAATATTTGTTGAGCATCTCTATAAATCCAGCCACTGTTCTAAGAAGTTTACATAAAAGAAGATGAACAAATCAGGTTTTTTCAAAGTTTACTTTTGTGCAAGGGAACCCCTTCATAAAATGAAGTCTCACATGTTACCCCTTACGTAGAGCAGATAAAAGGGGCATACCTATTTTATTTACAAGTTGAAATGTGTAATATTTTCTTATGAGACAATTAAAGAGATCACAGTTTGTGATCTCCACTGCATCAAACTCTGATCTATAACACATTTAAGTTATGTTCATTTTCTTAGTTTTTAAAGTAACTTAAAGAATTTAGTTAAATATTTGTGGATCCCCTAAAGCCCTTCTGTGGAATCCTTGGTTTCCGCAGAACACAGTTAAAAACTGGATAAGTTTATATCTCAGGTTTCTTCTGAACCTCATATTCTCTCTGCATCTGAGCTTAGCTCAGGGGGCAAAAACTGCTGCCAAGAACACTCACACACCAGTCACTTTTCTCCCTCATACAGGAAGATGCCTCCTTTTCTATTTTCCAGCAGACCAAAGCCTAATACCCTGTCCCAAACAATCAATGTAACTAATCCTAATTTAGTTTCTCCTACAACAAATTTTAGTAACCAAAGCTATGTCTGTGACAGTCATAGCTGCTTTGGATTTTGGCTGGACTCCCAGTATGTAAATCTGAATGTTTCCAGAAGCATTAAGTCAAGCTCAGTAAACTTTTGGATGCCAACAGACCTGAAGACCAGGACATAGAAAGCCTAAAATAATACCACATAGTTTATTTCAATAGCACTCTTTGGATGGAGAAAGCAGTTCACATCGTCCTACTTACCTGTGTGACCCTGGCCAGTCAGTCTACCTTTGGGGACCTAGTTTCCTGAACCAGAGATGAATTCTATGTCCTTGCTAACTGAAGCCTTCTTTATTCTCTCGTTAGTTAGCATGCCTCTGTGACCAGCTGTACTGCCTGTATGTCCACTGCTTCTCACTTATCATTAGGGCTGCCTTCATAGACATCTTGAAATTTTTCATAATTTTATCTTTGAATCTGTGTTTTGTTAGTGAAGTCTGAGGGGATAATGGAGGGTGCACATAAGCAGAATAGATACATGTATGTCCACCATTGTTCTTTGCCACCCCATTTGCATAGCATTCAAGATGCCCATTGGCACAGAATTGTAGGGAACCTGCAATGCATGGGAATTCAGCAACGCCCAATGCAAGTACAAAGTCAGTGTGTTTATGGCTGAGTAAGCAGGGGTGCTGACAGCTCTCAGAGGCTAAGCTTTCTATTTAAATAAGAACATGCCTCAGTCACAGAAGGCAATGGCACTCCAGTCAAGAATGCTAACATATTCTTTATTATTCATGTTATTTCTTTATATTAGCTAACCACTTATGCTGAAATGATTTCCATAGAAGGAGAGGGAAAGATAGGACAACCCATAGTTCTTTTTCCTTTCGGTCCTTCTTTGCTCATCAGTAAACTAAAAGCAGAGAGTTTTGGTAGAATGTGTGAGTATGTAGAAGTAAAATAAAAGCAGTTAAACTAATTTTGTACAGCTTTTCCACTCTTCTTGCAAGAAGAAAATACATATGTATGCACAATCTATAAAGTAAAAATTGTATAATTTTTGTGATTCCACATATGCATTTAAAACTGGCATTGCATGAATAACAATAAATGGTAAAATTCATAATAAGATTTTAATTTTTCTTCTTTAGAACATTAAATAGCAAATAAAAAACACCATGACATTAAATAAGTATATATCTAACAAAATATGTATAATATCTATATGAGAAAAACTATAAAACTCTAATAAAAATCAAAGTAGGTCTAAATAAATGTAAAAATATTTCATGTTTATGGATTAAAAATCTCAGTATTTTTAAGATGTCAGTTTTTCCCAATTTGATCTATAGATTCAGTGTCATCTCAATCAAAATCCCAGCAAGTTATTTTGCGGTATTTGACAAAGTGAAAAGACCAAGAATAGACAAGAAAATACTGAAGAAAAACGAAGTCAGAGGATTGGCACTATACAACTTCAAGAGTTGCTGTAAAGCTACATTATCAAGACAGTGTGAAAGAACAAAGAGAAAAATGGCATGACTAGAGAGGCCAGAAATAGACCCACATAAATATAGTCAGGCTATCTCTGACAAAGCAAAGCTAATTCGCTGCAGAAAGGATAGTCTTTTCAATAAATGGTCCTTGGAGAACTGGATGTATACATGCAAAAACAAAAAGAAGAAGAATTTAAACTCTGACCTTATACCTTTCACAAAAATTAACTTAAAATGGATGATAGACCTAAATGCTGTGGACAGAAAAAGGGGTCCTATGGAATATAATCTCACAGAGTGATCTGATCATAAATTCCTAACTGGGCAGATCATGGTGGCTTGTCATGCCCCGGGCATATAAGTTTTTAGTAAAAGATTTATCTTTTCCTTAAGCCAGCCCTATCCGTTGTTTCTGTGCATCTACCTTAACACATCTTTGAAATAAGTGGTAACCACCCCCAAGAGAACACATAATCTTAACTAACCTGTAATCCAATCCTGCCATGCTTCTCCCACCTCCACGTAATCTTTCTTATTTCCCTCCTTAATTTCGAATGCCTAAAAGAAGGTGCAAAACTGTTTTTCTTGCAAGATTTGAGAACTTGCTCCTCAGCATATGTCATCAATTTGACTCCAACTCTTATGAAAATTCTCTTTAGGTCTGGATATTTCTTACATTGACAACGTACAACACAAAATCCCAAAACTTCTAAAATATAATATAGTAGAAAATTTAAGTGTATGAACCACATTCCCTGGTTTCTCTTTTACTGTCACAATACTACCACAATTCACCTCACTTCTGACACCATATGTATGGGTTTCTCACACAGTGAGCAATTCTCTGACACCATCTGGGCATCCTGCAACTTAATTCAATTTTGACACTATCTATCTGGAGATAGCACCAGATCTCCAGCTTAAGGGCTTAGTCTCACAAGACTGCCCTCCCTTCAACTTCAGATGCCAAAGTAAAGTCCCAGGTTATCACCTGTTCTTCTGACTGATCAGCCATAACTTGAGGTTCCCACAACCCACACCTTCAGTTCAGTAATTTGCTAGAATGGCTCACAGAACTCGGAGAAACTTTTTTTAATTACCTTTACTAGTTTGTTATTAAAGGATACAATGAAAGATACAAATGAACATGTCCAGGGAAGAGATGTGCAGGACAAGGCTTGGGGAAGGGTTTGAGCACAGGAGCTTCTGTCCCCATGGACTGGGTGCGGTCCTCTCCCAGCACAGGGTGTGCTCACCAACCCAGAAACTTTCTGAACCCCATGCTTCTGAGATTTTTTAGACTTCATCATGTAGGCATGATGGATCATTAACTCAATATCTAGACCCTCTTCCCTTACTGAAGGATGAACGAGGGGATTGAAGTCCCTTCTTCTCATGGGACTTTACTCAAGGCTGGGACTTTCTGGTGACTAGCCCCCATCCTGAACCTACTCAGGAGACAACAAACAACTGCCTCACTAGAACAAAAGATACTCCTATCACCCAGGACATTTCAAGAGACTTAGGAGCTTAGGTATCAAAAACTGGGTCACTTAGGCCCGGCTGGTGTAGCTCAGCGGATTGGGTGCAGGCTAGGAACCAAAGGGTCCCGGTTCAATTCCCAGTCGGGGCACATGCCTGGGTTGCGGGCCAGGTCCCCAGTGAGGGCCATGTGAGAGGCAACCATACATTGCTCTTCCTCCCTCCCTTCTCCTCTCTCTAAAAATAAATAAATAAAATCTTTAAAAAAAAAAAAAACTGGGTCACTTATAGTCAAGATGGTGGCATAGGCAGACAGAGCTCACGTCTTCACACAACCACAACAAAATTACAACTAAAGTACAGAACAACCATCACTCAGAACAGTCAGAAATCGAGTTGAATGGAAATTTGACAACTACAGAATTAAATAAATTGTATCCATCCAGAATGGTAGGAGGGTGCAGATATGGAATGGGCTGGTCCCTCACCCATGTGTGGTGGGTAAAAATTAGGGGAGGCACCTTGGAGATTCCCAGAGGCTCTACCGCACACAACTTACAAGACCACCCAAGCTGCTTGTCCATGTGAATGGCTGGTCTTGGCTCCTAATTCCTATCAAACAAGCAACAGCTGGCTTTAGTGAGCCCTGGAGGCAGCCATATTAGAGTCACAGCTTGGCTTCACTGGGAATCTCCAAGCCCAGCACAAATAGCAGCCATCTCAGATTGCTTTACAGCTCAGGCTGGGTGCCCTGGGCAAAATGCAGGTGGGGGCTGACCTTGGCCTGCACCACCTGGGATATCCAAGGGCCAAAACATCCAGTGGACAGCTACAGACCACACCAGAACACCACCACCCTGCTCCTGCACAGTGATCCTCCACGGAGGGCAGAGGTTAGTGGTCAGTGGTCACAGCTAGTCCTTGCAGCTGACTGGCCTGAGTAAATCCCTCCCATTTATCTGCCAACAGTGACAAAGTCTCAACTACAAGAGGAGGATGTACTCAGCCCACATGAAGGGTGCACCTCAAGTACCCAGCGGGGGTGAAAAGGGAGACTGTGCCACTGGACCCTACAGGACACCTACTACATTAGGCCACACTACCAATGTAAAAGGTTGTAGCAACTTTAACTAATACATAGAAATAAACACAGGGAGGCTGCCAAGACAAGGAGACAAAGAAACATGGCCCAAATGAAAGAAGAGATCAAAACTCCAGAAAAAGACCTAAACGAAATAGAGATAAGCAATCTATCTGATGCAGAGTTCAAAACACTGCTTATAAGGAGGCTCAAGGAACTTAGTGAGGACCTCAGCAGCATAAAAAAGACCCAGTCAGAAATGAAGAATACACTAATTGAAATAAAGAACAACTTACAGGGAAACAACAGTAGAATGGATGAAACTGAGAAGTAAATCAATGATTTGGAATCTAAGAAAGCAAAAAATAATCACAGAAGTATATGGTTCTTGTACTTTTTACTTGATTTTTCTGTAAACCTGAAATTGCCCTAAAAAATAAAGTCTGTTAATAAAAACCAACAAAAACAATATGACAAGATGAGAGAGAGAACATGAAATGAGTTTTATATTTTAATATTTTTACCAGAATATTTTCCTGCCTTTTGAACAAAGGGCCCCGCATTTTCATTTTGCCTGAACATTGTGGACCTGTCCCTGTTTGTCACTTTGTATGAGTAACAATAGCTGATGTTTATTGAGCACATACTATGTATAGGCACTATACTGAGTAATTTTCATATATCATTTAATTTAATTTTCACAACCCCATATGATAGGTAATATTTTCATGCCTACTTACAATTAAAGAAACCAGTCTTAAAAAAATTGAGTGCCTTGATCAAAGTCACTTAGTTGATAGAAAAAAGATTGGAACCAAGCTGTCTGATTTCAGAGTGAGTCCCAGCTGTGAACCACCAGCTGAAACCACTGCCATCTGAGATTTCAAGCTTTCTGTGGTACTTCGTTAGCTATGCTACTGACTGCCAAATACAAACTCCACCGATTGACCTCACTGATTGCAACGCTCTGGCGTCTGTCACAAGGACAATCTTGCATTTTTAATTATCTTGGGTATAACATGGAATATTTCCAACCAGCAGATATTTTTTTACAAAATGCCTCAAAACTTCAGATAATGCAAGCCACATGAATGCACAAGAGTTTTATGAACATTATGGACAGTCCTTCTTTAGAGATCTATATATCATGAAAGAATTAGCTTCCTCTAAGAAAACATGATAATTATTATATATATAAGACATATATAATAGATATGCTCTTATAAAGCAGATTCCTATCATCTTGATTCTGAACCGAGAAGGCACACACTAGATTTCAACATCTACAACAAGAAATTGGAATTAAACCTCTCAGCTTCTTTGGATAAGTTCTTTTCTATATTTACTTCTGCCTTTTTTTTTTTTTTCACTTGCTCAGCAAATAACTATGGACTTGAGCAAGGAGACCTTTTCATCTGTGAGGGTTTGAGGCGCAGTTGTCTGTAATGCAAAGCTCAGGGCTCTCTGCCAACCCCATAGGCCTCAGCTCTGCCGCACAGATGTATGCCTCAACCTACCAGATCACCTCAGCCATGGAGAAACCAGTCCCTCTTACAGTAACCACTGATCTTAAAAGGACTCTGATATGAATGAGTCTGATATAAAGCTGAAGTGGGCTCTGTACTTCTGACAGAAAACCACATCTGAGCAGTCAAGTCTGAAGTGAGAGCCTTTGGAGGTTTGAAGTAGACGTTTTTTATCCTGCTGTGATAGAGTGAACTAGCCCATACATCTTCTCTTCTTTGGTGCATGATGGAAGCATGGGGGATATGTTATGATAAAAATTCCAATTTTGCCTTCCACCATCTGTTAATAGCATGTGCTTGTGGACACGTTGCCAGGAAATATTGAGAACAAAGGAATGAGAGGCTCTCATTTCAGAGAAATGGACTGGGGCTCCCACTGTGGCTCACCGGTTTGGTTACAGATGTGTCCATGTCCTCGGCAACCAGCCCCCACAGCGCAGAAGGCCGAGGCCTTGGGGGAGCTAGACTGATCCAGGTCTGTTTGGAAAATGGACTCAGTGGAAGGCAACATTTGTGGTTTTCTTACAACGTCTCAAAAATACAGTTAAAAAGACAGAAAGAAACAACTAGCTCACATTTCATACATTTATAGAGATTTGCTCACTGAGAAAGTCATTAAAAAAAAACCCACAGAGCTTTTTGAGGAAAAGGCATGCACATGGCATGTCTTGAATCAAGTTTTTTAAAAAGATAAAAACTTACTTATCAATATGTGGCTGGAACCATCATATCTTGTTACATCAGGAAAATTACTTTTCTTCAAGATGATTTAGAGTAACTATAACAGACATAAAACAATCTGGAAGAAAAAGCAACAATTTTTCTTAGATCATTAGAACCCACGATGAAGCGATACACTGAACTATTAGTTTCTACCTCTATCTAACTAAACTAGTATCAGAGTTAAAACTAGTGAAAATTTTAATATTTTTGAGATCTATTTTAATGTGACCCTAGAAAAGATCTGGGCTTTTAAGAAAGGTGTCTAAAGTACTACAAGACAGAAATTACAGAGCTCCAGGAAACCAACAGCATATATTCGAAGATTCCGGATTTTCTCATTATACATGTAATGAGGAACCTTGTCATGCAGACTACATTCAGAAATTCCTTGGTAGGCATTAGAAATGTAACTATGAAAGCAAGAGTTCTTCATCTATGTATAAAATAAAAGAAAACTGGAATCTAATTCTTGTCTCCAAACATCCTTTTGACATTACCTTTGAGTTTTTCAATTAGTAAAAAGTTTTTTTCTAGCACGACATTTAAATAACGCCTCTTTCCACCTGCTCTGCCAAAATTCACTTCCTTCCCCCTCCGGCAAACATTCCTTTTCTGCAGACTCCTGGCACTACCTTTCCTCTGTCAGGTGAGCTGCTTGCTGCCCAATAACTACCATGAAGGCTGAACAGAACATCTTGATTAGAATAATTTTTTTCTTTTCTTTTTTAATTTTTTAAAATGTATTTGTAATTATAGTTGACATACAATCATTGACATTTTGTGGTGTAAATACTCCTCCTATGGCTGATTTCAGGTTACCAAAGATTTAACAATTGGCTTACAAAAATTCCTGATAATTTAACAATAGCTCTTGTAAGCTGGTATGAGCCAGTTCCAGCCTGCCATTGACTATCATATTTCTGCCATCAGGAAGCTAACACTTAAGTAGGGTGTCAAAGAGGCCCTTGATAAGCAAGGAAATGTCCTTCGAACTCTTGGCTGCGTCAGTCTTTTCCTCAGTGTATTTCATCTAGATGATAGTCTGGATGACCCAACTCTACATCTCTGTGGGATTTTATGGACCTCAGAAAAAGACTGGCAAACAACTTGGAATATCCCTTAATACCTGTCTTCACATTCCTTACCCTGGTCCCTCAAAATCACTTTCCCTAGGCTTCTGCTTCCTGCTTTTCATTGCTTTTCTCTCCTAATGGTTTCCAGCTGTGTAACTTCCATTCAGGTGTGGCTACACGTGTTTGGAACATGGAAAAAGACAGTAAATCTGAATTAACTTTTAAAAAAAGCTAACATGCATCTAATTTTGTGGGTAGGTGGAATGAACTTTCAAGTCATGTATTCACTGACTGCTGACTTGTTCCTTTAAAAAAGTCAAAAAACTGAGATTAATATCAAATGCAGAGCTTTTTCTGAAAGTTAGATTACCTAGAATGGGATTTTATGGACCACAAGCTTCAGAATAAATGTGCTAAATCTGAATTTGAATGTTTCATACATCATCATATTATTATAACTCTTGATCTTCTTAGCTAAGTAGACAGTTAAGTATAGATTTCAGATTCCATCTGAATTTATCTGTTTACTCACAAAGCTTAGTGCAGTATTTATGTGTGATGACAATTCTCAACAAATATTTGTTGAATGAGTGAAGACTGACATGGGCATAAAATGTGTAACAGTTTAGAAAAGGTTGAATATTATGAGGTTAGTTGTGCCATAAATAAAGCTTAGGAAGTGAAAGGACCTGGGTTAAAACCTCGGTTCTTTATTTACCAGCTATATGACCTCGAATAAGTCATTTCACCTTCCCGTGCCTCTGTTTCTTCATCTAAATATGTAGATAGTCTCTATTTTTATGGGTAGGATTGTGAGGTATTTCAGTTATCTATTGCTATATAATAAACTATCCAAAACTTAGTTCCTTAAAACTGCCATTTACTCTGCTTTTGATATTTTGGGTCAGGAATCCGAGGAGGGCTCAGCTGGGCGATTTGTTTCTGTTCCATGTAGCACAAGCTGAGTTGGCCGGGGCTGGTGTTTCCTGGTCTTTCTCTCTCATCCTCTGGTGGTGCTTGGCGGGGAGGGAATTCTCCCTATTAAGAGCCAGGTAGTGAATATTTTAGGCTTTGGAGGCCGTATGATTCCTGTCACAACTATTCAAGCCTGCCATTATAGTGTGAAAGCAGCCGTAGATGATATAAACAAATGAGTGTGGCCGTGTTTCAGTAGAACTTTATTTATGACACTGAAATATAAGCTTCATATACTTTTCACGTATCAGAAACTAGTATTACTTTGGTTTCCCAGTCTGGACAGCCAACCAATGTTTCCTTCTCTCTCCCCATTCCTCTCTATCTAAAAATAATGAGAAAAAATGTCTTCAGGTGAGGATAAAAAAATTAACTGACATACTTAAGAGAAAATGTTTAAAAACTGATTAGAAATATTGTTGTTAGTATTATTTCTCTTATTACTTCATGTCATGTTTTGGAAATAATTTATTGTTTCCAGTTATATAGGCTTTTCTGGGCAAAACCTAGACTCTAAAAACACAGCAAGGTACCAAATCATCTTGTTAATAGCTTCAGGGTCTAGTAACTTCAAAAATTATTAACTGAGCCCTGCTCAGTGTGGCTCAGTTGGTTAGAGTGTTGCCCTGTAACTGAAGGGTCATGAGTTTGATTCCCAGTTAGGGCACATCCCTAGGTGGTAGGCCAGGTCCTTGGATTGGGTATCTATGATCCCCAGACTGGGTGCACAGAGGAGGCAGCCAATTGATGATTCTCTCTCTCTCCCTCTCTCCATTCCTCTCTCTCTAAAAGCAATGAAAAAAAAAAAAAAAGGTTCTCAGGCAAGGATAACTTTTTTTTTAAAGAATTATTAACTGCCATACTTGAGAGAAAATGTTTAAAAACTGATTAAACTTACATTATAAAACTATGATAAATATAGATATATGCCATTAATGTACACATCACATCCCATTTTGAGATTTTCTGTATGCTTTACATTTTTAATAACTAAGGAACATGTTTTAGATGCATTTTGAAGAAATAAAGTGCTAGGCAAAGGTGAAATACTGATATTGACCACTCAGTAGATATGGTGGGAGAAGAGAAACAATAATAAAGAAAAGAAACGGAAGCAGAATTGTAAAGAGGGTACAAACTGAGGCCTTTGGGATTTGTTAATTGGTATGGTTTCAGTTGGTGAGTTTCTAAAATAAGGCAGCAACTGGATCAAGGGATCAGGATATAAATGAAAGTTCTAAACAACTGCAAATAAACTAGATTCCTGAGTAATAAATCTTGAATCTTGCTGTTTGATCACCCTTATCAGGCAGAAGCCTGAGAAAATAGAAGAGCTCTCCACCCTGCCCAGAAGGTCAAGGACACACTTGGCATCACCAGCTCCGCATTCCTAAGGGGAGGACCCTCTACTGAAAATGCAAACAATGGCTTCTGGGTCCAGGCACAACCCCTGCCTGAGGGGTTGCCTTTCAGCTGGACCTTCGCAAGGAGCATGTATGTGGCAGTTTAAGAATTATGCACGTTCATTAAACGAATCTTTGTTGATGTGAGCAAATGGCCCCAATGTATTGCTAAGGGAGGAAAACAAGTGCAAAGTTTTGTATAATGTGAAACAATTTTCATTAAGCAACATGAGATGGACACACATAAAAAGTATCTCAAGGCTTCTCCAGTCAGAGCAGAAGCTGTGTCTGTGGCAGGGCTTAGGGTGACACACACCTCTTCCTTTGTGTTTTCCTTTGTTTTCCAAGTTTTCTGTTGTGTGTGTTCCTTCTAAGATTAAAAAAAAAAAAACCAGTTAATTTTAAAACAACTAGAATAGAAAAAAGTAAAACAACAATAATGTGATATTGAGAATAAATAAAACAATCTGACAGTGTTTGCTAAACAAATCATATATTTCAGTATATATCTAAACGCAGCCACAATATGCTATGTTAAAGACTTAAATTTTTACATAAGGATCAACAAGGAGATATTACAAATATTGTATAGATATTAGATATTGATATACTTAAGTAAATAATCAAAATGTATTTAAAAAAGCATATGACATAGCAGTTTCCAATATAGGCTTACTTATGCAAACTTGTGCCCTGTGGCTTAAATCGCTAAAAGATCTTTAAGAAAATACTGTCCTGTTGGAGACGGTGACACCATCACGCCTGAATGGCCAGCCTATTCAGAGGCTGTTGTGGAGTGAGGTCAGGGGTGGGCCAGGAAGTCAATTAGACCAACCAATATATGTGTTATCCTTTCAGGGAAAAATAAAAAAGCCATTGTAAGATTGAATTTCTCAGCTTCCCTTAGGTTGTTTTGGCATCATGAAAGTCCCCAATGGCAAAGCAATTTCTCTGTCCTTGATTTCTTTATCTCCAGGAGCTAGTGGACAGTGCTTGGTATTGTCCAGTAGTAAATATTTGTGTGGTGAGGAGGGCCAAGTCTTGCTTACAGGTAACAAATGTGCTGGAAGCAATCCCAAGGTCCACATTGTAGTACTACTTTTAATTAGAGTTGTGCCAACACACGGCACATTTCATTACTATTAAACTGATATGATTATCACTGTTGATAAGAAATACACATCATTTCCTTTCACTAGTTCTGTGCTTGCTTAGTCACTGGCTAGTCATCAGTCCTAGGCTACACAAGTCAGAAGGAGAAGCGAATTGCTGAGTCATGCCATCAATTCCTTACCAGGTTTTTGTTGTGGAGTATATTCATTTTGTCCTCTTCACTTTTGACAACTTCAAATTTGTCCAACCACTAAAATAAGAAATTCTTTTGGTTTAGCCTTATACTACCTGATTTTGTGGGAAAAGAAATGACTTTGTGTCTGAATAGATCTATATGTCAAGTCAGTAACATAAATTCCTAAAAAGCATGATTTTGATCTCTTTGCATTTGATTTTGTTGGACTCTCCTGTGTTGCCTTGCCCATATGGTTACTTAACAAAGGCTGTTCTGAATGCCCTGCTTGATTGTGGAAGGCCCTTGATAAGTGATACATTTTTGTCCTTACAGAGTTTGTCCACGTCAAACTGTTTCAGAGCACTCTATAAACGTGACTTGTGAGTGCCAATTCCCCCTGGATCCTCAAGAACAAGGGACTGACCCTGTTGCTCCTATATTAAAATCAAATCCAGGGAGAAAGCGCCCTTTGTGTGCGTGCGTTCATTCACCTCATTCCAGATTGGGAAGCACACCGCATCACTCTGGGTTCTTTCCAACTTCACAAAAATTTGTTATTAATTCATGTGTAGTTTGACTCAACAAATATTTGTTAAGTGCTGACAATGTAGAGTTCTGTTCTAGGTTCTGGATGCAAGTTTATAAAAGACACATCTCTAACCCTCAATAAATGTATGTTACATACTAGTTTGCAATCTAGTTAATACACACAAATTCCTTTCCAAATAAATAACACAAAAAGGAGCATTTCCATCCCAAGTCAGTGACCTACCTTTTCCAAGAAGTATTTGAAACTGTTAACTTCTGTGTGATTGAAAGAAAACATAAAGGTACATGTGCAGGTTGCCATACAGGAAATTTGAATTGTTAATCCCTGTGCACAAACTAAAGTTCCTCCTGTTCTTTGTTCGCATGCTAGGTGTCTAGGAACACGCGGCCAGTCTTCTTAAGAGGAAGCTTGCCCTGTGTGGGCAGTGTAGTGTGCTTCTTTACAGTAGGTTAGAAATTCATCAACATGATGTGAGAAGTAACAACACAACCACTGGGGGACTCGCAGACAGAGCCCCTGTGTTTTTATCCACACTTCAATTCTTTTTAAGCAGGAGGACATTTCAGTCCTTGTTTGTTTCTCAATTTCTCACCCCTCTGTCTGTGATATTCCTACCCTTCTGCTCAGGCTGCTGCATTATTAGTTCTCTGACATTTGGGGCAGCATTGTCTACGTTCTTTCGGACATCATTATTGCCTGTTAAATGTCTACTCCAAAAACTCTTCCAAAGCACAGGTCATGTCACGAAGGTGGGAGTAGTACATTTGCAGAGGACATCCTGGAAGAGAAGCTCTGTAAGCCAACCTCCCAACACACAGCAAAAGGAGAGCTTAAGTCCCCTAACAAATCCAAATAACAGTGGCTAATAATTCTTTTTTCATATCATCTGTGTTTGTTTTTTTTCTATTCTCTTAATTAGATCAGGACACAACATCACAATGGATTGTAAAAGAGTCCCCGGACAGATAGCATCTGTGACAAGGAGAGAAAAGATACTGAGTCCCAAACTGGAGGACTCAAGAAATGAAGATACCACAAGTAAAAGTGCATTATGTGTTCATATGCTATCTTCTTGAAAGAAAAAATCTTCAGAGGTAAGAAGAAATGTCATTGGTGGCAAAGAAGAAACCACAGGCCTGCATAAAGGAGATTAGGCACTAAAAGTAGCAGAGAAGAGGCAGTGAAATAAGTAGAAAAGTGCAGAGTAGAAATAATTAGAAAAGGTTCTAATAAAGGAAATAAAAAAGGTATCAGATCGAACCAAAAAAAGGCAGTGAGAAGAGACTTATGAAGAATGAGAAACAAGTCAGAACCAAAAAGAATCTAAAACTTTAAAATATGGAAACTTAGGAGAAGAGAACGTGAAGAAATTTTAAGGAGAGAGTATAGCTTAATGGTACCTACAATGATATTAATTCCACTTACTCCAAATTATAAATAAAAACATATATATAGTATTATGCACAGAAAGTTTCAGAGAATTATAATCCTAAATGGCTGGATTCTTAGTCAGCTGCTTTAACTGAAATTCCACAGAAAAATAATTCCTTCTGAACCCAGTCTTTGAGACAAGATTCTGGTGGTTTCTGCTGTTTACATCAGGAAAATTATACTGCTCTTGGGAAAACCAAGGATTCTCGGCTTTGATGGTGGAATGAAGAAAAAACTCACCACAGCTGTCTAAAATAAGATGAATCTAAGTCACTTTCTCTGAGATTCATCACATATTAATTCCACCATCAATTTAGGTATTCTCTCTCTGTCTGACAAAATCCACTATGAGGCATCACACAGGGACTTCGTGTCAATAGTATAACTAGGTTGCTACAGTGGCCGTGGCTTGGACACACTGTATTTCTCTGAAGGCTGAAGTCAGCGGGACAGGAAAACCCCTGGAAGAAAACTGGGAAGATGTGTAGCTTAGGTTGGGACAATAGAAGAACACAGAAGTCAGTAATTGGCGTGCACGCTTAGGACACTAAGGGAAATGTTTCTCTAGACAAGTGCCTTTCTTCTCACCCACTCGTTTCGAGATCTCAGATGTAGAACATCGCTGGCTTTCCCATTCTCTATGCTCTCGGAAACTCAGAGCACTGCTGCAGTTTTAGATTTACCCACAAGACAGAAGGCTGGAATGTATAATCATCGAGTAAAACCAATCATGTCACACATGAAGAAGCTGTAGCCAGAGTTTGATTCATAGTCAGCGTTTTAACGATGTTGCCAGAGATGTAGAAACTACATGCTAAACGATGGTCTCTGGGGGGAGGGGCATGGCCACAAGGTAGGTTTCAATGGTCTGTTACACTACGGGAAAATGCCTAAGGCTTCAGCCAACAGCAAGTGCTTAATAAAATTTGGTTGGTGAAATGAATAAATGATTTTTCTAACTTCTCTCAAAGCATCAGGGAGCTTCAGTCACTTCCTCATCTCCTACCACCCAGGTCACTATGATAGAGTCAGAATAGGCAAAATTCTGATGCAGGTAATATTTTTACCTTGGCAGCCCCGTTATCTGTCACTTTCTTTTACCATTTGATAAAATCATTCAATGCAAAGTATGAGGAGCTTATATGTTTCTCCTCATGAACCTTTTTAAAATAGAGTTCACTTTTTGAGCAGCTTTAAGTTCACAGCAATATTGAGCAGAAGGTACAGAGATTGCCCCTCTACCCCTGCCCTCTCTCAGTCTGCACAGCCTGCCCTACAATCATTATCAACTCCCACCTGAGTGGTACATTTCATGGAACTGATGATGTGTTGACCCATTATCATCACATAAGTCCACAGTTTACATTGCGGCTCACTCTTGGTGTTATACATTCTGTGGATTTTGACAAACATATAATGACACATGTATCTGTATCTGTACAGTATCATACAAATAGTTTCACTGCCTTAAAATTCCTGGGTGCTCTCTCTTCCCTCCTCCCTCCTCCCTCCTTCCCTCCTCTCTCCTTCCCTCCTCTCTCCTTCCCTTCTCCCTAATTCTTAAGCAACCACCAATCTTTTCATTGTCTACAAAATTTTGCCTTTTCCAGAATATCATGTAGTTACAATTGACTTTTCAGACTAACTTCGTTCACTTTGCAATATGCAGTTAAGGTTACTCCATGTCTTTTCATGGCTTGATAATTCATTTCTTTTTAGTGTTGAATATTCATTGTGTAGATGTACCACAGTTTATTGACCCATTCACCTACTAAAAGATATCTTGGTTGCTTCCAAGTTTTGACAATCATAAATAAAGCTTCTATAAACATTTATGTGCAAATTTTTCTGTGGATATAAGTTTTCAGTTCACTTGGGTAAATACCAAGAGGTGTGATTGCTGGATTGTAGGGTAAAAGTATGTTTAATTTTGTGAGAAACTGCCAAACTGCCTTCCAAAGTGGCTGTATGGTTTTGCATTCCCACCACCAATGAAAGAGTGCTCCTGTTGCTATCCTCTCCAGCATCTGGTGTTGTCTGTGTGCTGGATTTTTGCATTTCTAATAGGTAAGTAGTGATGTCGCTGTTGTTTTAATTTGCATTTCCTTGACGACATATGATACGTAGCATCTTTTCATGTGCTTATTTGTCATCTATAAATCTTCTTGGATGAGGTGTCTTTTCAGGTCTTTTGCCCATTTTTAATCAGGTTGTTTGTTTTCTTATTGTTGAGTTAGAAGAGCTTTTGTTTTGATTTTGGTTTTGTTTTTGTATATTTTGGATAATAGTCCTTTCTCAGATGTTTTCTGCAAATGTTTCCTCCCAGCCTGTGGTTTGTCTTTTCATCTTCTTGACCCTCCTCTATCTTCGGATGGGAGCCCGAGGGCAGACAGTGAGTGTGTAATCCAAAGCAGGGCTTCTCAACCTCAAAACTATTGGTATTTGGGGCTGAAGAATTCTTCTTTGTGGAGTCTGTCCTGTGAATTGTGGAATGCTCAGCAGCACCCCTGGCCTCTACACACTAGACGCCAGTAGCAACACCACTCCCAGTTGGAACAGTGAAAAATATCATCAGATACTGACAGATGGCCCTTGGTGGGGCTCAGAGCCGGAAATCACCTCTGATTTAGAACCTCAAATCCAAAGGAATAAATCACTATTGATGAAATTTAAGTCATTAGTGATGAAAGGGAGCTATAGAAATACTTTGACTCAAAGGCCTTTCCAATGCCCTTGAAACCATTCCTAGGCGTGGCAATCAAAATCTCAACTTGTCTAAGATATGTTTACACCTGTAGTCCTGGTGAAACTATTAACCACATCCCCATTCTCTCTCAAAGAGATTTCAGTTCAGATGATAAACTATAAATAAAGCTCACCTGGAATCTCCAGGAACTGTAATACCAATGTGGGCCCTCCTTGGTTGTCCTCTGCCTGTGGTGTCAGGGGTCGAGCTGGGAATTCTGGCCATTGATCTGTTTTATGCCCGTGTACATGTTCATGAGGGAGTAGAGAATCAGAACCCTTCCCAGGAAGCCTTGGCTGTGTATTTTATACAGCTCTGGAGTATAGGCAAAAAAAAGAAAGGGTCAATCGGAGTATTCTGTGTGTGAGTATCTGATTTAATGAGTACCCATCAGTGTCTAGATGCTTCTTTGTGCACCAGCAGCAAATTTACCACAGTGTAACTCTACACAGTGTGAACGGAAAATTACTGTGTAATTTTAACAGCTGCTGAAATCTGTAACAGTAGACTGCTCTTTCATCCAGTGTATACCAGGAGAATGTAACATGGGTCATAGTGAGGGCAGGAATATACTGAATGGTTTTAAAGACCCTGTCTATTAATTTCAGGTATATTTATCAGCAGTAAGAGCCCTCCTGTTGTTTTTGTTTTGGAGCTAGTATAAAAATCAGACCATAACATCCCAAAATTCTCTTAAATATTAGCTTTTCAGAAATGAGAGTTATTATCCAACTATCATTTTTAAACTCAGGACTGGTACTGCAAGTGAACATAAACACTGACTTCCTGAAAGCTAAAGATGAAAAATAAAATAGGAATTAAAAATTAGTTATTCATCTGCATTTATCTCATTAAAGGAGGCCTACCAGTTCTTAAGGAGAGATATGTTTGTTTTTGTTTTTTGAGCTTGAATGATCTAACCTGAATTTAACAAGAAAGTATTTTCCATAGGAGACATTGAAAGGCAAAACAAGCAGTATCTTCAAAAGTAGTTTTCACAGTAATTGCAAAAACATCTTCCTGTGATAAAGTACTTTCTTATATTATTCCCAATAATTTCCAAGAGCAATGCGCAAAAGCCTACAGGTGACAGCTAATAGGAACTCAGGGGTGGCAGTGGGGCACAATGCTCAGTGCTTTACCAGTTTTAACTGCTTTAATATTTACAACTAACTTAAGAGTGGAAAGGTGGGACTCACGCGCAGGGAGCCTGGCCCCAGAGCATATGTCTCTGGCTTTGCTGCAAGGAGCTCAAGTGATCTACAGAATTTAAATGTGTGGCTTCCTGGTTATGTGATTTGCTGCAGAATCAGAGCTTATTGATACTAAGAAAGTGAATTGTTAGCACATACCACAGACTCTTTCTAGATTCTAAAATTTCAATGCTCTAAAATGCTTCTGTGGAAGTAAGTCCTAGTTGGAAATTTACCTAAATTGCAAGGTGTGTGTGCACACATGTGTGTGTGAATTTTATTAGCCTTGGAAATATCAACTGGAACTTCTGTTAGTTACATTTTGAAACTTACTCATTATCCAGGCATATGACGGGCTCCAATGAAGCACTAATGCTTCATTTGGAAGACTACCAAAACACAAAAACTCTCCTGGACAGCCACTTATCCCCTGGGACTTTGATGATTTTTCAGGAGGGTGGTAATTTAAGAACTAAAAAGTCAAGCACAGTATGTGAGCAGTGAAGTTTTCTCTCACTTTCTTAAGAGCCTCAGAAGGAAGCCTTGGGCTGGCAGAGGAACAGCGGTAGCAAGAGCCTGGCAAGGACACAAAAGGCTCTCAAGGAGATCTTTAATTCCTAAACAATGAATGGTCACGGGGTTCCAGATAGGTTTTGTAAGGGAAAGAAATCAAGCACTAAATCCGGCTTGTTACAGGTGAGCCCAGCCCAGAGGCAGCACCCAGGGTGGGTCTTGCCTATCGTCGAAATAGGGGCTAATCAGTGGGGCAGAGTCAGGGAGGACTTGTCCAGGAGCAGTGGAAGCCTCCCGTGGACTCTGCATTCAGGCCAGCATACTCACCAAGGCAGATGACGTGCATGAGGTCCGGTAACATTTGCTCAGGTAAAAAGTGCAGGGCGTGGTGTTATCAAGGCTTTGTTTGGCTGGGCAGTCATAATTCTTCCGAGGTCACAGGATCTCGGGTGTCAGATAGCTTGGCTGGGAAAGGCAAGCTGCCCTGTGTTTGGAAATATCTTTAAGGTTCACCTTAGCTGCTATGTAAATATAGTATGAGCAAATGTTCATTTGTACTTAATGTGCTGTAAGTTAAATATCGAAAGCAGGATTATTCTGAGTAAAAATTAGAACCTCATGACTAATTTAGCATAGATGCCCGATGACTTAATATTTTTCACCTTCATTACTCACAGAACTTTTTTTTTCTTTTATGTGCAATTAACTACCATCTTCCCCATTTTGGTTGTACAATTCTGTAAGTTTTAATAAATGCATAGTCACATAACTATCATCACAATCAGGATACAGAATAATGTCCTCATCCCCAAAATGTCCCTAATGTTTCCTCTTTGGAGTCAAACCCTCTACCCAACTCCAGGCTCTGGCAACTTCATCTTATAGTTTTGTCTTTTCCAAAGGTCATATACATCGAATTATATATCATGTAAGCTTTTGAGTCTGCTTCTTTCATTTTGTGTAATGCATCGAAGATCATTGCTATTACTGTGTGTATCTTTAGTCCTTCCTTTTTATTTTTGAGTAATATTCCTTTGTACAAATGGCCCACAGTTTATTTATCTGTCCACCCATTGAAAAACATGTTGGTAGTTTTCAGTTGTTGCTGATCATAAATAATGCTGTTATAAACATTTGGATATAGGTTTTTTGGTGAACTTGCATTTTCATTTCTCTGGGGTAAATACCTAAAAGTGGAATCCTGAGTGTAAAATCCTGAGTTCATATGGAATGTTTATTTCCTGAGAAATTGCCAAACTCTTTTCCAGAGTAACTATACCATTTGCATTTCTACCAGCAATGTACGAAAGTCCTGGCTTATCTATATCTTTGTCAGTACTTGGAAGTATCTATTTTAGTTTTATTTTTAGTTATTCTAATAAGTGTATAGTAGTATCTTGTGGTTTTAATTTATATCTTCCTAATGATTACTATAGTTTTGAGCAATTTTTTCATATACAATACTATTTTCTATCTATATGTCTTTTTTTTGGTGAAATAGCTGTTCAAATCTTTTTCCTACTTTATTTGCTTGTGTTTTTTTTACTATTAAATTTTAAGTATACTCTAAATACAAGTTATTTGGTGGACATGTGATTTCTGAAAATTTTGTCTCAGTCTATAACTTGTCTTTTCATTCTCTTTAGTGTACCATTTACAGAGCAAAATTTTCAATTTTTTGAAGACCAATATATCAGTTTTTCTTTTGTGGATCATGCTTTTGGAGTTTTATCTAGAAATTTTTTGCCTAACCCAAGGTCATAAAGATTTTCTCTTAAGTTTTCTTCTAGAAGTTGTATAGTTTAACTTTTTACATTTTTGTATGTGATTCATTTCGAGTTAGAAAATTTTTTAGAACTTTTATGAAGGGGTCACTTGGTCATTGAAATCAACATGTCCATTTACATTTGGTACCTGGTATATAAGCTTAGAGCTTCCAAGATATCTTTATCGGGGTGTACTCGGTATTCATGTTCCTCAATCAGTCAACAAATATTTATTAACCATGGCATTTCACTTTCATTAGTACCTTCTGAGAAATCAAGAACAGTCCTGGTTAGACATCCTGTACTCTTAGTTCACATCTCTGGATTTCATTGTTTGCACAGTTATTCCCTTGGAACCAGAGCTGTTTTCATTAGCAACCCACTGACAGATATACAATCAAGGAGTTTCAGGTCCAAAGGAGAAAATAAAGTATACCTGTCTTATGTCTTTCCCAGTAAAATGCCATTAATTTTTCTCCTTGACAAAAACAAACAAACCCTTCATCTATACAAGCAAAGTGAAGAACAAAATGGAGGCAACTGGTCAGATAATTCAGACTTTCAAAGTTCTGCTGATCCTCTTCATCTTGACTACATGGATATTATTAACATTTTATATTGAGCTAAAAGGAGTTTGGAGGTCACTTCCTCCTAGTCCTTCATCTGATGACTTAAGCCATCAAATATTATGGCTAAGAACCTCCTGTGAGTTCATGCCAGATGAGAAAATCAAAGCTCAGCCAAGTGAAAGGAGCTGCCCACAGCCTGGGGCTTATCCAGAGGGCACTAAATCATAGTCCACATCTCCTTCTACAGCAACCTTCTCACGTTTTTCCACACCCTCTACAGGTCGTACTTAACACCCAGTACTTCTCGCCCACCGCCTCCCTTGGTGAACCTCTTGGTTTTAGGGACTGGACTGCAGCTCAGGGATGCAGATTTAGAGAAACCGTGTGAAATTGTTTAAAAAGAAGGTTTTATTTTTTTAATTACTTTATTGTTGTTCAATTAAAAAGAAGGTTTTAAAAGGAGGGCTGTAGTTTGGGAAATAAGGTAACTAGAAAGAAAAGGCCAGTAGCTGTGATTTGGAAATAGAGTTTTAAGAAGAGAAGTAATGATTTAGGAAATCATTTTGACAGGAGGGTTTACAGTTATTGAGGGGGGAGTAGGGGAATGATGAGGGTTGTGGTTTGGGACAGGGGGTTAAAAGATAAGTTAGGAGAAAAAGTAGTTTTAAGAAGTGGTTTATGGATTCAGACCAAGATTTACTAATCTTAGATTCAAATTCACATATTAGTTACAATGCAAAAGTGTACCTAATAGAATAAAAGTACAGTTTTGAATATTATACAGTGCTCCACATCACTAATCATCAGAGAAATGCAAATGAACACTACAATGAGATATCACCTCACACCTGTCAGAATGGCTATCATCAATAAATCAACAAACAACAAGTGTTGGCAAGGATGTGGAGAAAAGGGAACCCTAGTGTACTGTTGGTGGGAATGCAGATTGGTGCAGCCACTGTGGAAAGCAATATGAAGTTACCTTAAAAAATTAAAAATGGATCTGCCTTATGACCCAGCGATTCCACTTCTGTGAAAATATCCAAAGAAACCCCAAACACTAATTTGACAGAACATATGCACCCCCATGTTCATTACAGCATTATTTACAACAGCCAAAGTTTGGAATCAGTCCAAGTGCCCAGTAGATGAGTGTACAAAAGTGCTGTGGTACATTTAGAATTTAGACAATGGAATACTACTCAGCTGTAAAAGAGGAAGAAATCTTACCCTTTAGCAACAGCATGATGGACCCGGATAGTGTTATGCTGACTGAAATAAGCTAGTCAGAGAAAGACAAGTATCATATGATTTCACCTATATGTAGAATCTAATGAACAAAATAAACTAATAAATAAAATAGAAACAAACTCATAGATAGAGAACAGACTGACAGCTGTCAGAGGGGAGCAGGTTGTAGGGCTGTATAAGAAAGATGAAGGGATTAAGAAAAAATCTCATAGACACAAACAACAGTGTGGTGATCACCAGAAGAAAAGGGGGTGAGGGAGGTAAAAGAGGGTAAAGGAAGGATAAATGGTGATGGAAGGAGACTTGACTTAGGATGGTGAGCACACAATACAATATACAGATAGTATTTTATAGAATTATACACCTGAAACCTATACAATTTTATTAACAAATGTCACCCCAATAAATTCAATTTAAAAAAGATGAGAGCAATGATAGTTTGAAAGTAAGATTGTCGAATTTAGAAGAAAACAATATATGGTATGCAGTTAAATTTGAATTTCAGATAAAGAATGATTTTTGATATATATACATACCATTCAATATTCAAGATATTATATATATATATATATACACTAAAATGTATTCATATTTGATCTAGTAACTCTATGCTACCTTTGGTAAAAATACATGGCTATAATTTACAAGTTTCAAATGAAATATCATTTATTAAAAGAAAATGCAATGAATTGTTCACTTGGAAAAAATTTTACTTTTTTTTAATTTGGCAATTTCCCACTTTAAATAAATCTATACATTTTCTAGCAGACAGCCAATAGATGATCATATTTTATTTTGAATTTAAATATTAAGTAATTCATAAATAAAGCATATAAAAAATTTAATTTACTTACCTTGGACTGAAATTCACATATTTCATACATTTCACAATTGTACCTAGTAGAACAAGAGTACACTCTTGAATATTATGCAGTGAGTTTCTTTTAACACTAACTTTGAATATTTCTTTCTTTAAAATAATTGTTTAGGGCCCTGGCTGGTGTATCTCAGTGGATTGAATGCGGGCTGTGAACCAAAGGGTTGCTGGTTTGATTCCCAGTCAAGGCACATGCCTGGGTTGCAGGCCAGGTCCCCAGTGGGGGCTACGTGAGAGGCAACCACACATTGATATTTCTCTCCCTCTCTTTCCTTCTGTCTAAAAAATATAATTAAATAAAATCTTCAAAAAAAATTGTTTAGGTAACATTCTCATGCATTAATGTCAGTTTAAGAATGCCAAAGGTTTTGAGTTTTTTCTCTTCTGGTTGTGGCAGGATGGAAAGCCTGCCTCCTTGAAGACAGCAGTAAGGGCAGAATAGTATTCACACAAACTGGAATCCCACCTGTAAAGTAACAAACCATCTTGACAGAGGCAGGTGGCAGCCTGAACCCTACTTGTACATTGAATGAAGAGGTAATGCCTGATCTTGGGTTAAGAAACTACCCAATAGGAACTCAGAAATGGATTCACTCTGGAGATGCTAAAAACAAAACAACAGCAAAAATGAACCAAGTTGTCCTCAAAAAGTTTATGTAAGCTCTTGAGGGATGAGCCAGAGGGAAACCGTAGGAAGACCTTCAGATTCTTTGGTAGTAAAGAAAATACTTGGAACTTCAGCCACTCTATTGGATGCGCCCATGTGTTTATTTCAGATGCTATTGTGGATAGAATGTTTGTCGCCCCACCCCTACTAAATTCATATGTTGAAATCCTTACCCCCAATGTGATGATATTAGGAGGTAAGGCTTTTGAAAAGAGATTAGGCTGTGTGGGTGGAGCTTTCATGAGTGGAATCAGTGCCCTTATGAAAGAGACCCCAGAAAATTCCATAGGACACAAAGATAAGATGGCAACCTGCAACCCAGAAAAGGCCCTCACTATAACCCAACCATGCTGGCATCCTGATCTTGGACCCCCAGAACTATAAGGAATAAATTTCTGTTTATAAGTCACCCGGTCTGTGATGTTTTATAGCAGCCTGAACTGACTAAGACAGACGTCTGTGGTAAACAAATGCCCACAGCAGCCTTATTAATAACAGCCAAATGGAGAAACAACCCAAATGTCCATCAACTGATGAATGGATCAAAAAATGTGGTATATGCACACAGTGGAATATTATTTGACCATAAAAAAGAACGAAGTTCTGAAAAATGATACAAAGTGGATGTATTTTAAGTGAAAGAAGCCAGTCAGAGAAAGAGAAGTACCATATGATTTCACTCATGTAAACTAAAACAAAACAGAAACAAATTCATGGATAGAAAGAACATACTGACAGCTGTCAGAGGGGAGGGGACTTTGGGGACTGAGTGAAAAAGGTGAAGGGATTAGGCAAAAACAAAAAACAAAAAACCTCATAGACACAGACAACATGGTGATTACCAGAGGGAAAGGGGTGGGGAAGTAGAAGAAGATAAAGTGGGGATAAATGGTGGTGGAAGGAGACTTGGGTTGGGGTGGTGGACACACAATACAACATATAGGTGACATGTTATAGAATTGTATACCTGAAACCTATATAATTTTGTTAACCAATGTCACCCCAATAAATTCAACAAAAAGTTAAAAAAATGGATGCACCTTGAAAATTTACTAAATGAAAGAAGCCAGACACAAAAGGCCACATATTGTGTGATTCCATTAATACAAAATGTCCTGAATAGACAAATGCACAGAGACAGAAAGTAGATCAGTGATTGCCAAGGGCTGGGGAGAAAGGAGAGATTGCTAGTGAGCATTTCTTTTTGGAATGATGAAATGTTCTGGAATTAGATAGTGGTGATGGTTGCACAACCAGTGAACATACTAAAAACCACTGGATTGCATGTTTTTAAAAAATAAACTAAAAAATGCCCATGGGGCATATATCTCTTTCTGTAGTTAAAACACACAATCACACACAAAAACACATGTAAGTTCTATAGCTGGCACTTCCCCTGCATGCTCACACATGGTGTTCCCATGCTCACCTCTACCCCACACTCCAATGAGACAAGAGCAAATTCCCCAGCTCCATGTCTTTGCTCAGGGTGGTACATCCACTGATAGCCCTCTCCCCTTTAATTACTGTCAAAATCCTTGACCCCTTTTAATGTCGTTGAATCCAGGAAACATATTTTCCCTATCAGAAGGCTCTCCTAGTATGCTCGTACTTTCTGTTGACACTTCCTTCTGTCAGCCCTCAGCTTACTCCCTCCAATATTAAGGGATTTGTGTATTTATCTAAGATTTACCTTGCCTTGCCCTGTAAGTCCCTTGAGAGGCACACCTGCATCTCTCATGCTAGCCCAGTCCCTGCCACATAAGAACCAAATGGAAATGGACGCAGACAGGCATACAAAGATGCTCTTCGGAGCACACTAGACCTGGCCTAACTCTCCTTTCTACTGCCCCTGGTTATAGGGGGATCCTTGTTTGCTTTCCCTGAACCCCTTACTGTTTCCATTCCCATAAGTGCACAGTGCAGGGTCTGAGCAACTTACACACCCCTCATGAACCACCTAAAACCCCTTCTGATTGATGTTCAAGTCCTAGGGTGAACTCTAAAAGTGGTGAGGTCTGTTTTATTATGTTCATTGAGTCCTCACATTAGGCCATGACAGCAGGCTATGCAGCATTATGCCTCCCTCCTCACACTCCTCACACTCCACTGGCCTCAATTGGAACCAATGCACCTAAACATGAGGGGAAGCAGCGAGGCTTGCAGGAGTGGAAGAGGGGTGGGGTTGGGGGCAGGTGCGCACAGTCCCCGCAGCCAGTGCAGCTTGCGGACCCTGTGGGAGGTGCGGTAGGCAGGAGAGCACCTCTGCTCCACACACAGCATCTGCGTGTCAGTGAGGAAATGAAGGACATCTCGTCAGGATAGTTTAGTGTTCTCATTTATTGGTTCCAACTTGGATTAAAAACCTAAACAAAAAGGCCGGTAAATAATTTTAGCCCAATATGCAAAGTTTGAATTTATATTTCCCTCACTATCAAGGCAAATTATTACAAACCAAATCAGATATTGAGAGCTACAGAGCATACTGTTTAAAAGCACCATGTGGTGGGTCCATTTGTAAAATGAATGGTTACTTCCTAGGACTTTTTTTTTAATACATTTGGGATTTTTGTGCATTGGCATTTTTTTCAAGGAGATAAAACTTTTCTTAATAGGTATGAAGAAGTCTTCCAAAAATAGTTAACTCCTTGTTACAAAGGAGACAGATGTGTATATATCATGTGTGTTTTAAAACCCAAAAGAAAATACTTACTGAGAACTTATTATGCTCCAATCATGGTAGCCACTCAATACATAATGTTTGAATAGAGAATAAAATGAGAAAGAAATCACTCATCTTCCCACCATCTAGAAGTAACCACTATTAACTTTGCAGTATGTATTCTTCTAGTCTTTTTCTGTGCATATTTTGAGTGTACTGCTGTTTTCACTTAGCAGGCGTCACGAACATTTTCCAGACCACTAGCTAGTTGCAAGGTACTCCCCTTGTTCAGTTGGGTCAAGTCTAACTGTATCTCAAATGCTGACCCACAGGCAACCTAGCCTAAGGGAGGGGGCGATATCATTCTGAATTATGCTCCTCTCTGTGGAGCTGGCATTACCCTGCATTAACTCTTTTCTGTTCTATCCAAAAATTCTAAGCTTAGAGAGGAAAATACACAGCCCCAGCAAAAGGGGCTTCTGGAGCCAGGCTGTGGCAGCGTGTATGTGATCTATCATCTGTCATGTTCTACCTGCTGGGTGACATAGTTTTTCTTTTCTGTTTTCTTTTTTTTTTTTCAGCTCCAGAAGTTCCTTGGAGCCTCTGGCTATGGGAGGAGCTGATGGCAGTTTGATTGGGCTTCTGCCAACCATGAGGAAAGAAAAAAAGCGACTCATACTGCTGCTTATCACTGGACCCAAGCCCCAGAGATAAAGTGGTTTCCTCCTTCACAGTGTGTCATGAATTATAGACTCACAGTGTTTCAACTGAACTCTGATTGAGGCAGGAGAGTTCTTTCCCAGGCGCACTAAATGTACTTTGGAGGTCCTGCAAGGGGACTCGGAGACTGCAGGCGGCTGTGTTTATTCTCTCATGTCACTATGTTATTAGGTATACAGTTTAATGTGTATTCCACATGCCCGGGAAAAAGCTCTCTTTCCAAGGTGATGCTTAACAGCAGTTTGAATTCATGGATGAGGATACCCAAAGGGGATCCAACGTGTTTCTTCAGTATATTGAGGTTAGGTTGGGAATGCAGTGTAATAATTTTCAGTGAGTCTCGTTACTGACATTTACTAGATAGGTGATCACGGGCAAGTTTCTTAACCTCTCCAGTACTCGGAATCCTCAACTGTATTATGAGGATAATAAATGTAGTCATGCATTGCTTAATGATGACAGCACATCCTAAGAAATGGGTTATGAGGTGATTTTGTCATGCGAACATCATAGAGGGCACTTACACAAACCTAGGTGATATAGCCTCCTACTATTCCTAGGATACATGGTATAAGCCTATTGCTCCTAGGCTACACACCTGTACAGCATGTTACTGTACTGCATACTGCAGCAAGTGTAACACAGCGGTAAGTATTTGTGTATCTAAACATATCTAAATATAGAAAAGGTATGGTATAATACAATATGAAAGCAGAAAATGGTTCAGCTGTACAGGGCACTTACCATGAATGGAGCTTACAGGACTGAAAGTTGTTCTGGGTGAGTCAGGGAGTGCGTGGTGGGTGAATGGGAAGGCCTGGGACATTACTGTACACTACTGTAGACTTTGTAAACCCTGTCCCACAAGTCCTCCACCTGCTTCCTTATGACAGCATCAGAAATAGAACATTGAAGCTGCCAGTGCTGCTTCACAAACAAGAATGTGGACTGGATTGGTTGGAAATGTTGAGGGGAAACTGGCTGGGTGGGCATAGATCATTATAATAGTGACTGCCAGCAGGGAGTGAAAGGTGACCTGAGGATCAGCAGGCATAAAAAAATCAAGACAGAGAGATAAGGAACATAAGGGATTGTCATGGTAATGTGGTTGTGGCTACTGCATGTTGAAGCAGCGGTCAGATTGAGAAACTTTGTGGTATTCATTAGAACAGAGAGTGTTTAGCATTTAGAGGGTATAGAACTGAGGGCTCAATATTTTGACTTTGGAAAATTTGTTTTTCATTCCATTGAGGGTGTTGAGCACAATAGCTCTCTCTGTTATTGAATTGATGGAATAAATAAAACTTATCTATGCTTTACATCCTAAAAATATTTCCAAGTGCAGGGACAGTGTATCTCCGTACTACCAAAAAAAAGCTTTTACTAAAATGGCCACTGCCACTTTATACTTGCTAAGGTAGCGCCTGTAAACCTATATCCTTATACAGGATCTTAGGTCCTCAACAAAGAATTTGCAGTGATGTACTCTGAAGACCATGAAGCTAGAATCTGGGAGGGCTGTAGTTCCCTCTGACTAGGCAGCACTTGGGGGACAGGTTCCTCTGTGCTGAAACAGGTCAGTGGATGACTGAGTGGGATGTAATCTGTGAACTCAAAATTTAGGTGCTGTGAGCAAGAGGGGTCTATTGCCAAGCTCCACAGATATTGCTTCCATCAGAGAAAAAGTTCCTCCCAAACCACATAGCTTTAGATTTCTTATGGGAAATTCATCTCCATTATAATCTTATGGGACCACTGTCATATATGCAACCTATCATTGACAGAAATGTCACATCATTATGTGATGCTGACTAGACAAGCGTACATTCTATTTCAAAGGGGATGTGTCCAGCTTGCGTTATGCAGTATGCAAAAGCACTTAGCATGTGCCCAGTTCACCATAATCCGTCCATGAATTTCTGTCATTGCAACTGAGCTATTTGTCTCATATAATGGTAAATTATGGGTGTCTTATTGCGATCTAGGGTTTAACCTCCAGGTATATATCTTCTAGATAAAAATATGTAGACTACACTCATTTAACCAGGGAATATCATAGATATATTGCTCTTACTCTACCTCCATCTTTAGGAAATAGAGTGGGAGACAGAGAGACTAATTTCAATGAAGTACTCTTGCTAAAAAGAAATAAAAGAAAGGAAAAAGAAAGAATTAATGAGATAATTGAGATCAGTCCAATATTACCTGTCAACTGATTTCATTTAGTAGTCTGACAATAATGTTTGATTCTGAGGCTTAAACGTAATTTAAGAACTATCTGTGGCTTCCTGTGGGTTTACTTTACCACTTTATATTATTACCCCACTACTTAGAATGGCTTGCCCCGAAGCTACTGCCATCAGCTTCAGAGATGGAAAGTTGGCATAGTTGTTGCTGACACGGACCTCCTACCCCACCCACCTTGTAGCGCATGTCCAATGTGATCCGCCCACCTGACACTCTGCTCATTCCAACCCTACAAGTTCTCCTTTGGCCTGAGGCCTTCATGGACCCAGGCTGGTCTCAGTGTGATTGCGGCTTGGCACCTTTGCCTTAGTAGATCCAAACTGCCCATGAAGCCAAGGACAGGAGACTTTACAGACTCTGAAGTTTTCAGAGCTACCAGGAAAAACCTGAGAGCTGTGGTCCATTTGCATTCAGCCCTCACTTTCTCTCTTAGGGGATTCAAAGGCACATAAGGCAAACCAAATATCATACTCCTTATTAAATAATGATCAGCACCTTTATCGGAACTTATCAAGAATATGCCTGCCAGCTGTCAAAGTCAAGAATTACAATATTTGGTGGAATTTTAGAATCTCTTATCAAGAACTAGTCACTTTTCCTCTCAAACTTCCTTCCTTGCCACTACCAAAACGAAACAAAAACAAAAAGCCTACTTTTATAAACTCATCCATCTTGTTCATAAAGATATCCCAACAATACGATGACCTTACCCTGGTCTGTGCTTACTTTTTCCTTGAAACCCTCCCTCCTCCCTCCCTCCCTCCTTTTCTTCCTTCTTTTCTGTCTAACCCTTTTTAATGTTATTTAGGTCCATGGAATTAACCCATGCTAAGTGTTTTGTGAGATCCTTACCCATCTATGTACATCAGTCCCTCAACTCGGTGCTCAGTATTTTCTTTTAATTGTTCACTATTGACTGCTTTTACAGACACACTCTGTTTTAGTTTAAACAATATGAAGTGCAGTGTAGATGTCTTCTTAAAGTAGATGATCCATAATTAACCATTGAAATTTTGCCTAATTACAGCTGAGATAAAATATCCATTGTACAGCAATACTTACACCTGCTTGAAAATATCTCAATTAGGACTTGCAAAAAAGAATTTAACTGTGGAGCCAAATTCAGCAGCTATTGCAATTACACACCAGATGTGTCTTAGCTCCATTTTATTCCATTGCTTGGAAATATATACATCAGAGTTTTTATGATTTACCAAAATCTAATCATTAATATGGAACTTATTGAACTGTCTGTATTTACAATTACAGTTTTATCGAATGGCTTGTATTCTCATTGGGCTGCTCAGCTCACCAAAACTTCTCATCACAGCGAAATGCTCCACTATGCTTGAACTGAATTTATATTTTAATCCTAGGGCTAATTGTTAATATAAATTTTTATCATTCTTTTAATATGATGTACTCTGTTAATAGAATCAGTTAAGTAAGGGCTGAAGAATTACTTAAATCAATAAATTTTTTAAAGATTTTATTTTTAGAGAGAGGGGAAGGAAGGGAGGAAGAGAGGGAGAGAAACATCAATGTGTGAGAAAAACATCAATTGGTTGCCCCTCACACACTCCCAACGGGGGACCTGGCCCACAACTCAGTCATGTACTCTGACCAGGAATCAAACCAGCGACTTTTCGATTCAGGCTGGTGCTCAATCCACTGAGCCACACCAGCCAGGGCAATAAAATTTTAATTATGACTATTGAGAGCAGCTGAGACTTCATAAGGCATCTTGGTATAAACTTGAAAAGGAGCTATTTTTCCCAACAAACCCTGTCTTCCTCTGCCTGCATGCAGGGCACAGGTTTTTTGGGGAGTGGAGCACACACTAGATGTCAGTGCCCACTTGCCCAGGTTCGCTGCGTGGCCGTACCCAGGAACAGCTTGCTTTACAAAGCTATTGATCTTTGGTGTGCTCTAGCCCATGAATACACATTTTCTAGGACCAAACCCAGAAATGGGTATTCTAACCAGTTGATAATCACAAGTACTCTCAAAATAACAAAGGGATCGGGGAAATGATAGAGTCATGAGTCAGTCAAATTCATGAGGATATCTAAAAGAGTAAAACCAAAACTGAATGACCTCCTTCAAAGGTGAAAATCAGCTGGGTGTAGGCACATTTGATTATGCCGTATGTTAGTTTCATGGGACTTCTGTTTTTTACTACTTTCTTTAAAACCTGTTTTCATGGAGGTATAAATTGATAAAGTCACCATATGGTTTGGAAGTGACTATCATAAATTAGAAAGAGCAAGTCTTTGACCCAGCAAATTCATTCTAGGAATCTATGCTAAAGAAATACTCACATAAATCAATGAAGAGTACAGGATTTCAGCAATGTCTCCAATAACAAAAAAATTGGAGACTACACAAAAATTCATCACTATTAGGTTGGTTAACAAATTGTAGTATGCCCACATTATGAAATATAATGTAGCCATTCATTAAAAAGAATGAGACAATTCTATTTGAAATGACAAGGAATTATGTAAAATATAAAAGCAAGTTGCAGAATAGTAGGAATCCCATAAGAAAACCTGTGCGGGGCATGTATGGATGCACAGATGAGTGTGAAAGCTTAAAAGTGTCTGTGAGGACACCTTCCTAAGTGGTCATTTCTAAGGAAAGGATGGGATTTGAAGGGTGGAAGTAGAGACAGGACTAGAAAATGGGTTTGGATGGAGCAGATTCCTGGAGTATTTTACTTTCTGCTCTCTAACTTCTGTAATGTTTACCTTTTTTTTTTAACAGTAGCATGCATTACTTCTGTAATTTAAAAAATTACTCTAAAGAAAATTTTAAAGGACTAAACGAAAAGAAAGAAAATGATTGCTTTGTAATTGGATCATCCAAACTCAACTATTTTCATTTTTGTGTTGCTTTCCAGGCTCTTAATAAGGGCTTAATTAGGGGGAAAACACAAAATTTCAAAAATTTATGATAAGAATGTTGATATATGATCATTGTAATTTTGAATTTTATATTTTTAGTATAAAATACATAAGCATAGTATATAAATTGCCATTTTGTTGCAAATAACTATCATTTGGCATTCTGGTATTGATACATAATACATTCGATCATCGTAACAGAATGTAATTAAATATTTTATAGGTACACATATTGGTTGCTTTGAATTTTAAACAGTTCTCATAAATAATGCAGAAAATAAGTTTATAACATGTAATCTCTTTGGATTTTATCTTTAAGATAAATTCTAAGTAGCAAAATGATCAAAGTAAAAAAAAGAATCTAAACATTTTATGGCTCTTAATATATATTGCCAGTTTTCTTTACCAAAAGAAAATAGTTGTAATATTATTGCCACAAAAAGTATATCAGTCTTACTCCATCCTTGTTAGCATTGGCTGTTAATTTAACTATTTTGGCAAAATAATAATAATATAGTTCTTGAATAAATTATGAATTTGGACGTTTCCTTTGTGCTTATTAATTACATTGGTGAAGTGATTGTTCAGGTTCATTTTCCATTTATTTAATTAACAATTTATTATTAATAATCATAGCTAACTCCTACTGTTTAGCAAATGGCACTGTTCTAAGTACTAGACAGACACATCACATTTTAACCTCAAAAAACCTCATGAGTATTACTATTGTCACCATTTCACAAATAAAGAGACTGAGGCCCATATATGTTCCCATCACAGGAAGTCTAACATCAGAGCCAAGACTCTTGTTTTGACCACACTGTATGTCCTCACGTGAATGTGTTAAAAAATTAAGATATCATCCCTTTATCTGTCCTACTTGTTCAAAGTACTTTCCTAGTGTGTTGTATTTTTTGTGTTCTTATGCTTTTACATGCAGGACATATCAATGTTCTTATAATCAATTCAATTTGTTTTTATCTTTTAAATTTCTTCTCTAATTTCTAAGTTTATAAAAGTATCCCTGCTCCACAGATGTGAGAAATTTTCAAATCCATTTTCCTAAAGTGCATATGTGTAATATGTATGAATGTATGTATGTATTTGTATTGAATATATATGTATGTGTACATGTACATAAACGTATACATATAAAGAAATTCTTTAACCCATGTAGACATTATTTTGGTGTAAAATATGAGATATTTGTGACTCTTTTTCTGCCCCTGACACTGTTGCTAGGCAGAGAATTACTCTGACAATGTCCAGATGAGATACTGAGCCTCCAGGATTTCAATCCTTGACTTAAACTTTGCTCCAAGCAATGTGATTAACCGGAGATTATGTAACCCAAGTCCCATTGAGTCATTCCAAACTCTTGAATCATTCTGACAGACCTGACAAAACTGCTGAATTACTGCTATGGAGGGATTCTTTACATGACTAGTTGAACATAGGATGTCTGCAAGCCTAATAATTTATGGCTCTTCATCATTTAGGCACATGTCTGCCCTAACAGGCTTTCCCATTTCATTACCAAAGAGAAGAAGTATCCTAGATATTAAATTCGTAGGTCCCAACTGGTTCTAAAGTGGAGGTCAGTAAAGCAGTGTATATGATATCCAACCATTGGTTAGCTGCAGGGGTGGGGGGGAATATATATTTTCCATGTATAGAAAAAGATATACATTGATATACAAATATAAACATAAACATAGGTAGACATAGGTATATTCACAGATGGAGATATATATATATAAACATACATATAAAAACAAACTGGTCAGAGAGATTGCCACTGGGCAAAAGAACCAGGTTGGCTAAGGAAGGTAGGGAGTAGCTGACACTTCTCACATCCTGAAGTATATTCTTATGTAAGTTTTTTATTCATTTTAAAATTATTTTTATTTTTCAATTATAGTTGACATACTTCATTATATTAGCCTCAGATGTAACTCCAGTCCTTAGACATCACATAACTTACTAAGTAATCATCCCAATAAATCTCACACCCATCTGACACCATATATAGTTATTAGAATATTATTGACTATATTCCCTATGCTATACTTTATATCCCTATGACTATTCTGTAACAACCAGTTGGTACTTCCCAATCCCATTACCTTTTCTTTCACCCATCCCCCAGGCTCCTTCCCATCTGGCAACTGTGAAAATGTTCTCTGTATCTATTAGTCTGTTTCTGTTTCGCTAGTTCATTCATTTTGTTTTTTAGATTCAATTGTTGACAGATATGTGTTTATTGCCATTTTTAAGTGTATTTTTTAAAATACATTTTATTGATTATGCTATTACAGTTGTCCCATTTCCCCTTCTTTATTCCCCTCCACCCTGCACCCACCTCCATCCTCCGCCCTTTAGTTTTTGTCCATGGGTCATACACTTAAGTTCTTTGGCTTCTACATTTCCTATACTATTCTTAACCTCCCCCTCTCTATTTTCTACCTACTGTTTATGCTACTTATTCTCTGTACCTTTTTCCCCTCTCTCCCCCTCCCACTCCCCTGTTGATATCCCTCCATGTCTTATATAAATCCCTTTAACATTTCATATCATAAATGCTGGGTGATGATGAACTCCTTGAACTTGACCTTATCTGAGAAGTACTTTATCCGCCCTTCCATTCTGAATGAAAGCTTTGCTAGATAGAGTATTCTTGGATGTAGGGCCTTGCCTTTCATGACTTGGTATACTTCTTTCTAGCCCCTTCTTTCCTATAAGGTTTCTTTTGAGAAATCAGCTGACAGTCTTATGGGAATTCCTTTGTAGGTAACTGTCCCCTTTTCTCTTGCTGCTTCTAAGATTCTCTCCTTATTTTTAATCTTGGGTAATGTGATTATGATATGCTTTGGTGTGTTCCTCCTTGGGTCCAACTTCTTTGGGACTCTCTGAGCTTCCTGGACTTCCTGGAAGTCTATTTCCTTTGCCAGATTGGGGAACTTCTCCTTCATTATTTGTTCAAATAAGTTTTCAATGTGTTGCTCTTCCTCTCCTCCTTCTGGTACCCCCATAATTCAGATATTAGAACGTTCAAAGGTGTCCTAGAGGCTCCTAAGCCTCTCCTCATTTTTTTGAGTTCTTGTTTCTTCATTCTTTTCTGGTTGAATGTTTTTTTCTTCCTTGTGGTCCACACCATCGATCTGAGTCCCAGTTTCCTTCCCATCACTATTGGTTCCCCACACATTTCCCCTTATTTCTCTCAGTGTAGTCTTTATTTTTTCATTTAATTTACAACCAAAGTCAACCAATCCTGTGAGCATCCTGATTACCAGGGTTTTGCACCATGCATCTGATAGGTTGGCTATCTCTTTGTGGCTTAGTTGTATTTTTTCTGGAGTTTTGATCTCCTCTTTCATTTGGGCCATTTATTTTTCTCTGTGCACCTGTTACATATAAGGGGGCAGAGCCTTAGGTGTTCACCAGGGCGAAGTAACCCATGTCGTTGTGTTGTGATGCTGCCTGTGGGGGTGGGGACTGAGACAGAAGAATGGCACTTGCTCCACTCTCTGCCAGCTTTCAGTCACTTCCCCTGCTACCCACAAGCCAAGTGGGCCGTCTGTGCTGATTCCCTGGTGGGTGGGCTTGTGTACTTTCTAAGTCCCTGTGGGTCTCTCCAATGAACTCTCCTGTGAGGCTGGGAGTTCCTCCCGCTGCCACCTCAACCCCCACGGGTGTTTTCAATTGGTGGTTTGAGGCTTTATTTCCCCACGATGGAGTCCTGGGTTGCTTGGTCTGTTTTGTTCCCCAGCTTTTTCTGCCAGTTTATCTGCACACGAATGTGGGACCACCCAGTCCACCAGTCTCGGCCCCGCTGGGTCCGGGTTAACCAGCTGTGGGTTTCACCAGGTCTGCTGGCCACAGGTCTCTCCCAGCACCTGAAGCATTGCCGGTACCTCTCCACAAACCGTCTCGCTGTGCATTCTCCACCCAGCTCCGCCCTGATTACCAATCTGGATGAACATGTCTTCTTTAACTCCTTGGTTATTGGACTTCCATACAGTTTGATTTTCTGTCAGTGCTGGTTGTTTTGGTTTTTAAATTGTCGTGAGCCTTCTTTTGGTTGTGCAAGGAGGCACAGTGTGTCTACCTATGCCTCTTGGCCAGAAGTCCCATTTTTAAGTGTATTTTATTGATTATGCTATTACAGCTGTCCCATTTTTTTCTCCCTTTTATACCCCTCCACCCTGGAACCCCCTCCCTCCACAGTTCTCCTTCCCCTTATTTCATGTTCATAGGTTGTACATGTAAATTCTTTGGCTTTTCCATTTCCTATAGTATTCTTAACTTCCCCTGTCTATTTTGTACCTACCAATTATGGTTCTTATTCCCCGTACCTTTTCCCCCACTTCCCCTCCCCCTCCACCTCTGATAACCCTCCATATGATCTCCATTTCTGTGATTCTGTTCCTGTTCTAGTGGTTTGCTTAGTTTGTTTTTCTTTTTTTAGGTTCAGTTGTTGATAGTTATGAGTTTGTTGTCATTTTACTGTTCATATTTTTTATCTTCTTTTTCTTAGATAAGTCACTTTAACATTTCATATAATAATGGCTTGGTGATGGTGAACTCCTTTTAGCTTTACCTTATCTGGGAAGCACTTTATCTGCCCTTCCATTCTAAATGATAGCTTTGCTGTTTAGAGTAATCTTGGATGTAGGTCCTTGCTCTTCATCACTTTGAATACTTCTTTCCAGCCCCTCTTGCCTGCAAGATTTATTTTGAGAAATCAGTGGGTAGTCTTATGGGAACTCCTTTGTAGGTAACTCCTTTCCTCTTGCTGCTTTTAAGATTCTCTCTTTATCTTTAATCTTGGGTAATGTAATTTTGATATGTCTCGGTGTGCTCCTCCTTGGATCCAACTCTTTGGGGACTTTCTGAGCTTCCTGGACTTGCATGTCTATTTCCTTTGCCAGATAGGGAAGTTTTCCTTCATTACTTGTTAAAATAAGTTTCGATTTCTTGCTCTTCCTCTTCTCCTTCTGGCACCCCTATAATTCAGATGTTGGAACGTTTGAAGTTGTCCCATTTTTTTGCATTCTTGTTTATTTATGTTGTTCTGGTTGAATGTTTATTTCTTCCTTCTGCTCCAAATTGTTGATTTGAGTCCCAGTTTCCTTCCCTCCACTCTTGGTTCCCTGTATATTTTCCTTTATTTCACTTTGTATAGATTTCATTTCTTTCTTTATTTTGCATCCATACTCAACCATTTCTGTGAGCATTCTGATTACCATTGTTTTGAAATCTGCATCAGATAGGTTGGCAATCTCCTCATGCTTAGTTTTTTTTATCTGTTCTTTCATTTGGGCCATATTTATTTTTCCTGGTGCACCTGTTATGTTGTAAGGGGCAGAGCCTTAGGTACACCAGGGTGGGGCAACACACTTTGCTGTGTTGTGGTGCTGTCTGTATGGGAGGCATCAGAGAGGCAACAATGCCACTTGATCAGCTCTTCCCTTACTTTCAATCTCTTCCCCCACTATCCACAAGAGAATTGTGTCCTTTCAGGTGCTGCCCTACTGCTGATTCCCCAGTGGGTGGGTTTGTGTACGTTCTGGGAACCCGTGGGCCCCTCCAGTGGACTCTCCTGTGAGACTGGCAATTTCTCCTGCCACTACAACCCCCACAGGTTTTTACAGCTAGAGGTTTTGAAGCTTTGCTGGAATCCTGGGTTGCGAAGTCTGTCTCACTCCCCAGTTGTTCCTCCCAGTTTATTGCACATGAATGTGGGACCACCTTGTCTGCCAGCCTCCATCTTGCCCTCTCAGCCCACCAGCTGCTGCCTTGCAGCACATCCTGTCTGACCTGGTTGCCTGTCTCTGCCCTCTCCTACCAGTTGGGATGAATATTTCTTCTCTAACTCCTTGTTGTTGGACTTCCATACAGTTCCATTTTCTGGCAGTTATGGTTGTTTTTTGTTTTTAAATTGGTTGTTATCCTTCTTTTGGTTGTGTGAGGCAGTGAAGCATATCTACCTACGCCTCCATCTTGGCCAGAATCCTGACTCTAGAAGCCCTCAGTTTCCCTCAACCTCAATCCCTGCTGGTTTTTACAGCCAGAGTTATAGGGACTTCTTTTCCTGGCACTGGAACATTGGGATGGGGCCTGGTGTGGGTCTGGGACCCCTTGCTCCTCAGAGGGGACCTCTGTATCTGAGATATCCCTCCCAATCTTTATCTGCCACATGCAGGTGTGGGACCATACTGTTGTGAATCTCCACCCCTTTTACCAATCTTAATGTGGCTTTTTCTTGAATTCCCTAGTTGTAGGATTTACATTCAGCCTAACTTCTGGTGGTTCTGAATGAGGGTTGTTAAATAGTTCAGTTGTAATTTTGATATCCTTATGTAAGTTATTTTTTAAGCTTTCTTTACAATTTATTTTTCAATTACACTTGACATACAAAATTATACCAGTTTTAGGTGCACAACATAGTGGTCAAACATTTATATATCTTAGGAATGATCATCCTAATAAGTATAGTACCTATCTAGAATCATACATATTAAATAGTTATTACAATTTATTGACTATATTCTCTATGCTTTACTTTATATCCCCTTGACTATTTCAATAACTGCCAATTTGTACTTCTTAATCTGTTTTACCTTTATCACCCATTCCCCAAACCCCACCCTCCATCTGATGACCAATTTGTTCTCTGTATGGGTTTCTTTCTGTTTTGTTTGTTCATTTATTTTTGTTTTTTTAGATTTCACATATAAGTGAAATCACATGGTATTTGTCTTTGCCTGACTTAATTTATTTAAAATAGTACCCTCACAAATAGCTAGAATTTATTTTTTATGGCTGAGTAATATTCTATTATATATATGTACCACTTCTTTATTAATTTATCTAACAATGGGCACTTTGGCTGCTTCCATATCTTGGCTATTGTAAATAATATTGCAATGAGTATAGGGGCACATATATCTTTTTGAACTAGAGTTCTGGACTTCTTTGGATATATATCTAGAAGTGGAATTGCTGGGTCTTATAGTAGTTCTAGTTTTAATTTTTTGAGGTAACTACATAATGCTTTTCATAATGGCTATACCAATGTACAATTACACTAACAGTACACAAGTATTCCCTGTTCTCCACATCCTTACTAACACTTGTTACTTATTGATTTATTGCCGATAGCCATTCTGACAAGTGTGAAGTGATGTCTTGTGGTTTTAATGTGCATTTCACTGATGATTAGTGACAATGAGCATCTTTTCATAAACCATCTGCATGTCCTCTTGGGAGGACATGTGTCTATTCAGGTTTTTTGCCCATTTTTTAATCAGATTGTTTGTTTTTTGGAGTTAAGTTATACAAGTACCTTATATAATTTGAATATTAGCCTTTTATTTGATGTATCATTGGCAAATACCGTTTCCCATTCAGTAGGTTGTCTTTCATTTTGTCAATGGTTTCCTTCACTGTGCAAAATCTTTTTAGTTTGATGTAGTCACATTTGTTTATTTTTGTTTGTTTTGTTTCTCTTGCCTGAGGAGACATGTCCGAAAACACATTGCTAAGAGTGATGTCAATGAGTTTATTGCCAATGTTTTCTTCTAGGAGTTTTATGGTTTCAGATCTTACATTTAAGTCTTTAATCCATTTTGAGTTTATTATTATAAGGCATAAGAAAGTGGTCAGTTTCATTATGCTACATGTATCTTTCCAGTTTTCTCACTACCATTTATTGAATAGACTGCCTTTGTTCCATTGTATGTTCTTGCTTCCTTTGTCGCAGATCAATTGACCAAGTAGGTATAAATTTGTTTCTAGTCTCTCTGTTCTGTTTCATTGATTTATATATCTGATTGTATGCCAATATATGATTACTGCAGTCTTGTAGTATAGTCTGATATCAGGTAGCATGATACCTCTTTCTTCATTCTCAAGATTTCTTTGGCTATTCAGGTCTTTCATGGTTCCAAGTAAATGATAGGATTATTTCTTCTGGTTCTGTGAAAAATGCCCTTGGTATTTTGAAAGGCATTGTATTGAATCTATAGATTGTTTTAGGTGGTATGAACATTTTAACAGTGTTAATTCTTCCTATCCATGAACACAGTATAGCCTTCCATTTATTTCTGTCTTCTGCAATTTATTTCTTCAATGTGTTATAGTTTTCCAAGTACATAGGTCTTTTACCTTCTTGGTTAAATTGTACTCATAGGTATTTCATTCTTTTGATGCAATTGAACATGAGATTGTTTCCTTAATTTCTCTTTCTGGTAGTTTGTGATTAGTATATAAAATGCAACTGATTTATTAATATTAATTTTGCAACTTATTACTTTACTGAATTTATTACTTGTAAGAGGTTTTTGGTAGAATTGTTAGGGTTCTTTATACATAGTATCCTGTCATCTGCAAATAATGACAGTTTTACTTTTTTCTTTCCTATTTGGAAGATTTTATTTATTTATTTTTGTTTGCTTGATTACTTAGCTAGAACTTCTAATACTGTGTTGAATAAAAGTGGTGAAAGTAGATATTCTTGCCTTGTTCCTGATCTTAAAGAAACATCTTTCAGTTGTCACCTTTGAGTATGATGTTACCTAGGAGTTTGTCATATATGGCCTTTATTATGTTGAAATATGTTCCCTCTATACCACTTTGCTGAGGGTTTTCATCATGAACGAATGATAGATTTTGTCAAATGCTTTGTCCGTATCTGCTGACATGATCATATGATTTTTATCCTTCATTGTTTTAATGCAATGGGTCATGTTAATTGTTTTGTGGATATTGAATCAATCTTTCATCCCAGGAATAAATCCCATTTGATGATGGTGAATGATCTTTTTAATGTACAGCTAAATTTGGTTTACTAAAAATTTTAGAGAACTCTTTACATCTATATTTATTAGGGATATTGACCTATAATTCTCTCTTATTCTCTCTCTCTCTCTCCCCTCTGTCTTTCTCTCTCTCTTTTCTGTCTGGCTTTGAGGATCAGGGTAATTCTAGACTCATAATGCATTTGGTGGCCTTCCCAATTTTTCAGAATTGTTTGAGAAGAATGGGTGTTAATTCTTTAAATGTTTGGTAAAGTTCAGCTGTGAAACCATCTGGTCTGGGACTTTTGTTTGTTGGGAGTTTTTTGAATACTGATTTGATTTTATTAGTAGTTATCAATCTTTTTAGATTATCTGTTTTGTCTTGTTTCGGGCTTGGAAGAGTGCATGTTCCTGGGAATTTGTCCATATTTTCAGTTTGTACAATTTGTTGGCCTATAATGTTTATAGTATTTTCTTAAAATTCTTTGTATCTCTTTGGTTTTTGTTGTCACTTCTCCTACATTTCTGATTTACTTGAGCCATCTCTTTTTTTTCTTGATGAGTCTGGTTAAAGATTTATCTTTTTATATTTTCATGGAACCAGCTCTTGGAGTTATTGATATTTTGTATTGTTTTTAGACTCTATTTTGTTTATTTCCACTCTGATCTTTATTATTTTCTTTCTTCTACTCACTTTGTGCTTTGTTTTTTCTTCTTTTCCCAGTTCATTTTGTTATAAGTTTAGATTATTCACTTGATAATTTTCTTGTTCCTATATTGCTATGAATTTCCCTCTTTGAACAGCTTTAACTGTGTTGCAGAGATTTTTGTATCATTGTGTTTTTATCTTTATTTGGCTCAAGGTACCTTTTGATTTATTCCTTGATCTCATTGTTAACCCATTCATTTTTCAGTAACATGTTTTTAGCCTCCATGTGTCTGTGTTTGGGTTTCGGGGGGGGGGTGGTTGTTGTTGTTCAGTTTTCTTCTTGTCATTGATTTCTAGTTTTATTCCACTGTGATCAGAGTATTTGGTTGATAGGATTTCAGTCTTTTTAAATTTATTGAGGCTTGTTTTGTGGCCTCACATGTGGTGCATCTTGAAAAATGTGCCATGTGCACTTGAAAAGAATGATGTTCTGCTGCTTTGGGGTGAAATGTTCTAAAATATGAGTTAAGGCCATCAGGTCTAAAGTGTTATATAAGGTCAGTGTTTCCTTATTTATTTTCTGTCTAAATGATTTACCTATAGATGTTAATATAGTGTTAAAGTCATCTGCTATTAATGTTTTGCTTTATATCCCTTTACATCTGTCAATATTTTCTTTAGATATTTAGGTTCTCCTGCACTGGGCAGATGTTTATGACAGTTATAACCTCTTTCTGGACTGATCCTTTTATCATTATGAAATGGCTTTCTTTGTCTCTTATTACACAACTTTAGTTTTAAAGTCTATTTTGTCCTATATGAGTATTGCTGCCCTGATTTCTTAATATTCCCACTTGCATGAAATATCTTTTTCCACTTCTTTTGCTTTCAGTCTGTGTTTTTTGATCTGAAGTAGGTCTCCCATAGACAACATGTGTACAAGACTTCTTATTTTTACTCATTTAGCTACCCTATGTATTTTGACTGCAACATGTAGTCCATTTATATTTAAATTACATATAATTGTGGATAAATATGCATTTATTGCTATTTTATTAATCATTTTCTGATTTGTTGTAGTTTTCTATTCCTTTCTCATTCTCTTGTTATTTTCTATATTCATGGCTTTCTATGTTATATTTGGATTTCTTTCTCTTTGTTTCTTGTATATCCTATGGATTTTTAGTTTGTAATTACCATGTGCTTCCTATATACCAAGCAATGTTTATAGCAGTCTATTTTAAGCTGATGTTCCCTTAAATTTAACATATTATAAACTCACTACAATTTTTATTCACTCCCTCCATGTTTATGTTTTTGTCATTCTTTACTTTTGTGTGTGTTTGTGTGTATCCCTTTATTTATTGTTGTAATTATACATAATCTTCTTACTTTTGTCTTTTAACCTTTGTACTAGCTTTATAGTTGGTTGATACACTGCTTTTACTGGTTTCCCTTGGCAGTGAAAATTTTTTTCCTCTATTTTCTTATTCTAATTTTTTATCTTTTCTTCCTTTCTTAAGGAATTTCTTTTAACATTTCCTGTAATACTGGTTTGGTGGTGATGAACTCCTTTAGCTTTGTCTTATCTGGGAAACTCTTTATCTGCCCTTTGATTCTAAATGATAACTCTGCTGAGTTGAGCAATCTTGGTTGTATGTTCTTGTTTTTTATCATTCAGAATATTTCATGCCATATCTTCTAACCTGCGAAGTTTCTGATGAGATAACAGCTGACAGTCTTTTGAGAGCTCCCTTGTATGTTACTAATTGCTTTTCTCTTTTTAATTTTACTTAAAAAGTAATCTCTAATTACTTTTAAGATTTTCTCTTTGTCTTTAACCTTTGGCGTTTTAACTATGATGTGCCTTGGTGTGGGCCTTTTGGTGCTCATCTTGTTTGTAACTCTATGCATTTCCTGGACATGTATGTTGATTTCTTTCACCAGGTCAAACAAGTTTTCCACAATTATTTCTTCAAACTGGTTTTCAATCTCTTTCTCTCTCTCTCTTTTCCTTTCAGTACCCTTCTGATGTGTAGTTTGGGATGCTTGATGTTGTCTCAGAGGTCCCTTAAACAGTCCTCACTTTTTATTCTTTTTTATTTTTGCTGTTCCAATTGGATATTTCTGGTACCTTTTCTATAACATCACTGATTTAATCCTTTTCTTTATCTAATCTGCTGTTGAGGACTTACTTAATCCTCTAGTGTATTCTTCATTTTATAGTATTCTTCATTTCTGAGTGGTTTTTTCATGTTTTATATTTCTTTGTTGAAGTTCTCTCTGAGTTCATTAATTCTTCCTCTAAATTCATTGAGCATCCTTATAACCAATGTTTTGAACTTTGCATCTGGTAGATCTTTTCTCTATTTCATTTAGCTCTTTCTCTAAAGTTTTATCCTATCTTTCATTTGCAAAAAGTTTCTTTGTCTCCTTATTTTGGCTGCCTCCCTGTGTTTGATTCCATATTTTTGGTAGATCTTCTGTATCTCTCAGTCTTGACAGAGTAGCCTGATGTTGAAGATGTCCTGTAGGGCCAGTGGCACTGTTGTCCTGATCACCTGAGCCAAATGCTCCAGTGGTCTACCCTGTGTGGGTTGTATATGCCCTTCTGTTTTAGTTGAGTCTTGATTGCTGCTGGCGCATCAGTGGTCTGGGTTGACCCTCAGGCTGACTGTCTGTGATGGCTGGCCATGACTACAGCCAATAAGCTGTTGTCATGGGTTGACCTCATGGAGCAGGAGTTGCTTTAGTGGTGCTTTGGTGCCAGCTGAGTCTACCCTTCAAGTGTGTCATTTGTGAAGCTGGTTGGGTGGCCATCTGTTGTGGTCTGTAGCCAGCCACCAGGTGTGTTGGTTGTGAAGCTTCTTGGGAGGTCTTTCTGTGCATACCAAGGTCAGACTCTTCTTGCACTGGGCTTGGAGTGTTTTGATAAGAGCTACAAAATTATCTACAGTTGATTGTCACTTGTGCTCAGCTTAGAGATTCCTGTGACAGGATAGGCTGCAAACTGAGGTTAGCTAACACTTGTGCTGCATTTGGGCCCCTTTGGAGGGCACCATGATGTGAGATCAGGCAAGCTGCCACTTGTGTTGGGTTGTGGCTGCTTAGTTTAATCTACATTCAAGGCCCAGACCAGCCACCACTTATACCAGACTTGGGGCTACCGAAGGGGTGTTACAATTTAAGTTGAGACTAGTCACTTATTTGTGCTGGACTTGAAGGCACTTAACAAGAGATACAAGGCACACTGAGGTCAGCACTGCTTGTTTGGGGTTTGTGGACCTCTGAGAAATTTGGAGAAACTGCAGCACAAACTGAGGCAAGCCATTAAATGGAGAAACCTCTAGAAAAGGCTAGGTCCAGGCAGATGAGTTAGGTGGTACAGGGTCTCAGGGAATCACCAGGGTAGGAGCAATCATGTTAGCTAGGTTAATGGAGAGTGTAGACTTGGCAAACACCTGGGCTGGGCCAGTTGAGTGGGAAGGGAGCTCCACAAAGTTATGATGGCACCTGTCAGCCTTTCCATTCCCAAAAATTGTTGCTTCCAACCCCCACTCCTCCAGCCCTTGTCCTGAAGTTAGTCCACTTAGTTTTTCCTTATATGCCACTGGCACTTTTCACACTGCTGTCCCTGTGCTGGAGCTTAGAGGGAGTGAGTTTGTGAACAAGTGAGTCTCCGCATAGGCTCCTTAAGAAGTTGTCTCCGTCTCCAGCAGCAGCCCTCTCCCTTCAGATCCAGTCTCCTCTGGTGTCCACAGCCAGATGTTACAGAGACTCATTTTCCCAGCAGTGTGCCCCAGGTCGAAGACCCAGGTGTGGGGCTACAGTCCCTCGCTCTTTAGGGTGACTTTTGCAGCTGAGATATATCTCTCTCAACTCTTAATTGCCACATTGTGGGTGCGGGACATGTCACTCCCTGGTCTCTGCCCCTCCTGCCAGTCCTGTTATGGCTTCTTCTTTACATCCTTAGTTATAGGAATTTTATTCAGCTAGTATTCAGGTGGTTCTCAGTGATGGGTGTTCCATAATTTAGGTGTAATTTTGATGTGGTTATGAGAGGAGGTAAGCATAGGGTTTATCTACTTTGCTATCTTGACCAGATGTCTCTCCTCCTTATGTAACTTGAGTTTTGTTTCATGTGCCTATATTAACAGATAATTTTTATATTAAAAATAATAAAATTTAAGATCAGGAATTTCACTGGTGATTCAGTGACATTTTCCAGTCGCTTTATAGAAACAATGCAGGGTTGATAATATTAGGAGTTAGGAATTCCAAGGTGGTTTGCTAACATTTTGGATTATACTAAATTTTAATGATTTGTGATCTATAGACAACAGCCAGTTTGCTCTCATATGCATTCAGTACTGTTTTGATTGTAGGGAACTATCATTTCCTAGGTTCCTTTGACCGCTGGTTTCCACCTAGATTTAGCCAATGAAAGGCATGGGCACTGGAATGAAGTTGGAAGGAAGAAAGAAACCAGAGTATTTTTCTCTATTTCTTGTGTTATTTCCAGCACCAGTCATGTGGTCTCACCTCCAGCTAGAAAGCCTCCACTGTGGTTCTAGTTCCCACCAGGTGACCCTGGTTTCATCCTGTTGTCTCTCCAGTCTTAAGGTGTCTCTCCAGTCTTAAGCTTTCTGTTGTTGCTAATCTAGAATTTCGCTCTGGATTTTATGTTTGGCTTCTCAGATCTTCCATTTCCTAGGTAACTAATTCTCTACATCAGTTTTCAAACTTTGGAAAAACCTAAAATGGTTTCTATTTTTCTGGTCAGAGAGCCTGACAAAGGTACTTCACAAGCACACATAATCTTTTTCTTGCTTTGAAATACCCCAGGCCATGAATAGGCAAGATATCTCAGGATTTCTTTTTTCTTTTTTTTTAACTATATTTTATTGATTATGCTGTTACAGTTGTCCCACTTCCCCCTCTTCTTGCCCCCACCCCCTTACCCCCCCTTTCCCCACCCTTTAGTTTTGTCCATAGGTCATACACATAAGTCCTTCTGCTTCTGCACTTCCTATACTATTCTTAACCTCCCCCTGTCTGTTGTCTACCTACCATTTATGCTACCTATTCTGTGCCCCATTCCCACCCTCTCCCCCAACCATTCCCCTGTTGATGTTCCTCCATACCTTATATAACTCCCTTTAACATTTCATACAATAAAGGCTGGGTGGTGATGAACTTCTTGAACTTGACCTTATCTGAGAAGCACTGTATCTGCCCTTCCACTCTGAATGAAAACTTTGCTGGATAGAGTATTCTTGGATGT